>JASFXZ010000074.1:0-240235 GCA_032209605.1 Mactromeris polynyma | reverse complement strand
ACCCGTTTTATCAACGCTGTCGTAAGTCGAGTGTCGCAGCTAAGACAATAATTTGTCGTAAGTCGTTAAAATGGGTGACACCGTCTAGAAAACTCTACTTCCGCCGCGTCATAATTACCGCGCATCTGTCAAAATCGTCTGCAGTCACAACAAACAAAGATGGCGTCGAACAAGGTGGCTCGGCGACCTAATTGGAGCAACAACGACATAGCGTTGATAGTAGACGCAATTGTGACTAATATTAGAATGGTGGACGGGAAGTTCGGGGAAGGGATAACCCACAAGGTTAAGGACGAGTTTTGGGCGGATTTAGCCGAAAAGTAAGTGCAAATGTAAAGCCATGTATTTATATCGAAAGTGAAAGTAGATACGTTTTTTTTCGTGTACATGCGGCCAGTATTATGTTGGCTATAACTTAAGTAATGAATAAATGCTTTTAACACTACAGTGTTTTACGCAGTTCCGACGTTTTTTCTTCATGCTTTTTGAATAAATGTCTTATCGTGTCCATTGTTTTGATGGTTAATATGACGTCATTGAGTGCGTCATCAGTAGTATTACTATTAGGCCCATGATATTTATTTTAGGTAAACGTCCCATTATTAAAATTAAACTTGACTCTTCGTCGGAACTGGTGAAACATACACATCGATGTAAACATTAACCTAGGATGTAAACGATTTATAATTTCCTGTAACATGGCGAAAGTGAAGACGGACTAACATCCGACGCTCAACATTCATAAACAAGCTTGTTGAATGTTGTCATACAGTTGTTTTTAATTTTCTCAGTCAAGCTTATGTACGAGTTTAAGTTTCAATCAACTAGAAGCTTCCAATTTAAAATCAAAAGGTTCTTGGATGTTGATTTCTCTGACTCAGTGTTGATAAACTATGCAACTTGATACGAAAAGAAATATCATAGCCTAACCATGACTTTTACCTATAATTTGTAATGCATTTTTTATCATCACCACAAAAGTTTTACCAATGAATATTAAATGAAAATACAACATCTGGGTTCATGGGTTTAAATACCCATTATTGGACATTTTTCCCCCCAATTCTTCTAGATTAATGTATTATTTGCTATATATTTTCAGAGTTAAAAGTGTCAGTGGGATTGATAGATCAGCTGATGAGGTGCAGAAAAAATGGAGGGATCTAAAGGTGATTATATAAAAATACATGTATTGTCTAAAATTATCTACTGCAGATGAAAAACAACAACTTTGCATTCATTATCAGAAAGTATTACAAATAAGCATGGGAAGTAATACTAACCCAAATTCTATCATAGCACGTGCAATTGGCCTTCTTAGTGTATATTGACTGAATCATTTTAGATTGCAATAAAACAGCGGTTTGACAATGTCACGTTAACTTGACGTCTGACGTCATCTACGAAGCCAAATAATGTCACACACTGGAAGACTTAGTAAAAGTAACAGAACATATTAATTAAAAATTGGAATGTCTTTTATAGAGTCAAACAAAAAAGAAAATTCAGACAAGAAGAAAAGAAATGAGCCGGACAGGAGGGGGTGGAGAGTTGCCACCTATGAAAGACTGGGAAGAGAAGGTTTGTTTTATATAATATTCCAATTCAGTGGTTGCCAATATCAACTGTCACCCTGACATCCATGTGTTATTTATTTTATTATACTGAAACCATTTATATGGTAGCAAATACCATTTAATAGCAAAAATTGTATCATTATTCAACTGTCACAATTATTATAAAACTCCCCGTATTAGTTATCACCCTTTGCTAGTTACACAGTGTTATACGAGTAACTTATCTTCAGAGAGTAATATTCCAAAAATATCAACTGGTTAATATTCCCTTTGCATGGTAAAATTCCACAATAACTACTTGTAGGTCTATCAGAAATTACATTGACATATATTTTGAGGTATAATAATGTTTAATAACACTTTTTTATTTGCAGTTGTATCTCGTTATAATGTACATGTACATGATTTTGTGCTTTATATTTGATCATATATGATCAATGTTGTAGATCGAACATGTCTTAGAGGTTAGAACAAGTTTGAACAAGTTTGTGCCCATCTCAAGAATTCCGTTTAATATTTAGGGGAATTCTATAAGCCTCAGGCATTAGTTACTATCCTATTCCCACTGCAACAAACAAAGTATTGCAATAATAGACATTACATTGTCTATAATTTAAATAAGTATGTTTAAATTAAAGTCTCTAATTTCAGATTGAGTCAATTTTGCCTACAGAAATAATTATTGGAATAGATGGTGGGGTGGAAACAGGGGAAAATATTAATAGTAAGTGTCAGTTATTTGTTGTTTTAAGTCAGCAACGCATGTTTTGACTTATGATTGAAATAAACAATATAAGTACTAGTTAAGTTTGACTGAAGGTATCATGTTAACTTGTTAAAAGCTATTGTAATACCTGCGGCATGAAGTAATACTTGAATTCAATTATTTGGCCAGTATTTCTCATACTGTAATGTCATTTAATTTGGTTGGGAAGAAATTTCGTGGTTTTGATAAAAAATACTATTTCGTTGGGACATAAATTCGTGGATTTTGCATTTCCTTTTATACATCTGTCATGGTTCAATATTTCGTCTGGGATTTAATTTCGTGGTTAAGCTAAACCACGAAATCCACGAAATTAAATCCCCCATGAAAATTAATGATTTTACAGTATACTATTCAAGGTACACTTTGCTTTCCACTGTTTTCTTTGATTATGGCCCTATTTAACTTTGCATGGGAGTTTGCATAGTATGTGGAGGCTATCAGAACCTTAATAAGGTAATATGCAAGCATTTGTAAGTTTAAGCTATGATGAGACTTTAATATGACCATACGGTAACCATTACTAATCTTTATTTGAAACTATTTGCAATTTCAGATGATGTGGAAACTCGGATAAGTGATGAAGAAGTGATTATTCACCCTAGTAATGTAGAAGTTGAGGTGACTATAATTGTTGTTATAATTCAAAATGAACCCTTCTGCTTTAAATGACGAGTCTATGGTGTATGTACTATACCTGTACCTGACATAATAAACAAATGTGATATTTACCGGTATATAGTTTGTATGTGTATTACAAAGTTTAGTGATAATCTCTTTATTATAAGCATGAAATTTGCAATTGTGGTACTATTTAAGAATGGAATAGCATTAAAAATAATTATGCAGGCAATACTAGCATGGGTAAAAGTTTAATATTGTGTACATCATGAAATCTGGAATTTTGTCAATTTATATAGGGAAAATAAAGAAAGCTTTTAGGTCACTCAAAAGTCATTAAGTTCATGATTGGGCCTTAAAATTTTCACTCATGGACTAGTAGGTTTATGTACTGTCCATGGAAATCATGACCTATTCAAGTGTCTTGACGTCTAACAGACAAAAAGAACTCAGTCTCACTCGTTATTACTTCAAGCAAAAAAAACCATTTCCCTGTCAAAGATCATATGTGACCTGCTTATAAATATAATGGCGTTTTTTTAAAGGTTGTGAGAAACACAGAGAATGAACAAGAAACAGTGAATGAAACAAAAATTAAAAGAAGGAGGTAATATAAAACAAATATTCATATAATACAATTTTTTATTTACATGGTATGTGTATTTAACAGAGTTAATGTATTAAAAAGGATTTACTACGTCTTTCAATATTTTCAATAACAAGGCATCATTTTAACCAGATGCCACAGTTGAGTGTTGTGTTCGTTAGTAACGCTCGTGTTTACATTAATATCACTGATGGGATGAATAAATCAAGATCTTAAAAAAAACAATCTCAGGCACTAAAAATGGTATTCACATCTTGAGCTTCAAACTTTTTGAATATGTTCTCAAACTCAAATGTTCTCAAATTTAAAAAAAAAAAGAATAATCGTCATATTGTAGACAATATGTTGTAAAAACCATTGAAATAATCATTACTGTATATTTTTCTACAGAACCTCACAAGAGCTTTTGAATAACCAGGTGATGTATTTCGAGCAGCAAGCGGAGCTTGCCAGCATTCAGATTGATTACTTTAAACAAAGAACTAGAACAGAAAGAATAAGGGAGGAATACTTCCAGAAGGCAGTGGATGCTTTGGAAAAGGTTAATTGACAATTATTTTACTTTTTAAACACCAATATCTAACACTTATACTCAATTAGGATGAACACATTTTTATGACTACCTTTTCAACACATCACAATCTGATTCAGTTTATGGTGTATTTATAAAATACAAAAATCAATTGAAAAATTTGAATTATCAGTAAGAAATAGTTGACTGACCAAGTTGTCATTTAACATATGAATAAAATTTCTTTCAGCACCTTGTTTTCCTATTGATATGATGACCTCATAATTATTACAAGCATGTAATATTTAAGAAAAACAGTATATTGACATGTGTTGGAATCAATGAAATGACTGTTAATACTATTATTGGTAATCAGTAAATATATATTTTATAAACAATTCAATATTATTGTAAAAATTAACTTAAAGTATGAATATAATTTCAGGGCCAGAGTTTGGATGGTATTGAAGATTGATTGATATTGAATGTATTGTTAGTTTTTATTGACTTAATGAAATTGATATCTGTTAACACTGTGTTGTGTATTTTTTAAGTGAAATGGCATTGCTTGCGTGTGGATTAGTGTAATGAGGTATTTTTTAAACAACATAAAGTGTACTATATAGAGGATCTGTCACGAGTTGTCGATAGGTATAAACTTTTTATTAAACGAGTTTGGGAAAGTTTTATTAATTGAGCCTCCTGAATGAGTTTGATAAAAGTTCATACCAATCGATAACGAGTGTTAGATTCTTTTTATCACATGACACAAATATAGACGAAAAACCCATTTTTCTACTGAAAAACGTCTCCGCGAACAAAACGGCGCGATATAATGACGTCATTTATTAGATATATTGAATTATTTAATAGATATATTGACGCTAATGTAGTACAACAAATATACGTACTCGGTATACTAACCCGGATACAAGCAAAGTCATGTGATAAAACTCAAATAGGTCACTTTATATCTCATCAATGACATCAAGTCACTTCACTTGTAGGCATCCAATCACTACAACATAATAGAATGGAACATTTTTGCAAATGATTGTGATATGGATCCTCGAATAGTTTTTCATAAGACATAAGCACCATACATACAAAATTGACTGATTACAATTAACCCAATATTTTAATAAAGTTGATTCAAAGTGTAGTTATTATACATCAACATGGAAAGAAATTTATAAACAAAAATATACACTGAACAAAACTTATAAAACGACACCTGGTAATTTCAGCAATTGAAAGGCTGTATAAGGTTAAAACAAAACATATAAAAAAAATGATGTTAGTAAACACTAGGGGAAAATAAGAAAATGTTATTTCTTTATACATATTTTGTCTTGGAACCCCTTTTGCTTTCCTTTCATTTATACGTTTCGTTAAATTTCATTTCGGTATTTTTAAACCATTTCGTTTCACCCTTTCGTTAATATGTCGTCACTTAACCACGCTCGACAGACTTCGTTAAAATCATCGTAATTTGAGTCGTTTAAAGCCCCCACAGTCCTTTTATCACACTCACATTCATATCAGAAATAAAGCAGGTTATCTAAATGGCAAATGTCGTTGGTTTATTCGTGCCATTACAGTAAAAGGACTAGGCTTCACTTCGTTTCTTCGTCGGAAGAGGCCAATGAGAAGAAGAACAATTCGGAACCTTACGCCTAAAGCGATGGAAGAATTCACCCAGCACCTGGCTAACTTCAACAAACGAATCAACCGTGAATATGAAATCATTTATGAAATCGTTCGAAGCCCAACAGACAATGAGAACTTTGAAGAAAAAGAATTGTTACTTCACCGGAAATGTGCTACATTGGACTCGGTATATCTTGAATTTAGAGATTTTCTGACTAGACAACAAACGCTTGAAGCGAATAACGCTCTAGAAATTCTATCAAATGATTATGAGAAGATCATTTATGATGTGACACTGTTCAAGGACAAACTGAAACAATTAGGACAGACAAAACACTCCACCTATTCAAAAGCTAGATCAAACAGCTCAACATCATCGAAGGCTAGAGCAGCTGCAGCAAAAGAGAAATTGAAATTGCTGGAAGTGGAGTTTGAATTAAGGAGGAAAAAAGCAGAGATTGAAGAAAAACAAGCTATTGAAGCTGCTATTGTGGCAAGAAGAAAGGAGAACTTAGAATTAGAAATAGAATTAGTGAAACAACGCCGCCTCACAGGTGAGGCTGAAGCTGACGTTGAAAGTGATAATTTATCAGACTTTTCAGAAAAACATTCGGTAAAAACAAAATATCTCAAACCCACATCTGAATCCAATGAACATCAAGACTTTGATAAATTCACCAAATTTCTGTTACGAAAGGATTTGACACTATCACGTCTCTCATGCTTCGATGACAAACCAGAAAATTATGATGTTTGGAAAAACAGTTTCAAAAGTGTGTGCCAGGAAATAGGTGTGTGCCCCTCAGAGGAAATTGACCTCCTTATCAAGTGGCTCGGTCCTGAATCTAAAAAGTATGGGGTAACAATTCGGGCATCAAATTCACATGATCTCAACGGTGCTCTTAAAAAACTGTGGAATCGTCTTGAAGAACGGTTTGGGTCTGTAGAGGGAATACATAGACACATTCTGCAAAAACTGGAAAGTGTATCGAAAATATGGCCTAAAGACTGTCATAAATTATACGACCTCTATGATGTACTTAGTGAAGTTGAATCTCTCAAGTCTAATCCAAAGTTCAACATTGCCTTGTCGTACTTTGACTCAAGTGTGGGTATCTCTCCAATTGTCGCAAAACTCCCGTACTATCTCCAAGAACGCTGGATCACCGTCGCAAGCAACTACAAGGAGAAAAACTCTGAAACCTTCCCACCTCTCTCTGAATTCGTGAACTTTGTGAGAAAGCAAGCCAAAGTAAGAAACGATCCAAGTTTAATGCTTCAACCTGATAATACAAAAAACTATAGTCAAGATTCGAGAACAAAATCTACCAGACACACTAACCAAGTGTCCAGTAACAAAATTGCTGTGAACTATGGAGTCAGTGACAACATCCCACCAAAATCAAATGAAACGCCATGTCCCATACACAATTCAAATACGCATACTCTTGAATCATGCAGAACATTCAAATTGAAAGACTATGATAACAGGCGCCAATTCGTGAAAGAACAAAAACTTTGCTTCAAGTGTTTCAATACAAACCATCTCTCCAAAGACTGCTTAAATCAAGTTACATGCCAGACATGTGGAAGACGACACAACACATTAATGCACATTGAATCTTTCCAAAACTATGGCGGGGAGAAAGCCAGACAACCATGGCCTAATGTAGATGCGAAGCCTTACCCTGGCCCAAAAGTATCTTCGTCTTGTATTGATGTTTGTGGTACAACTGAGTTCCCGGGTAAATCATGTTCGAAGATTTGCCTAGTCAAGGTAAAAGATGAGAGTTCAACAAGGTCAATGTTGTGTTATGCCATTGTGGACGAACAGAGTAACCGTTCTCTAGCCAAGCCAGTCGTATTTGAAACTCTTCGTTTACCAGCACAAGAAACAGAATATACTATAATTAGTTGTGGTGGACAAAGGCAGTCATTGGGACGAGTCGCCAAGTGCAGTATTGAATCGATCGATGGACAACATGCATTCGATTTGAAGTCTGTGTTGGAATGCAAGGATATTCCCAACTCAAGAAATGAAATACCAACACCTGAGATAGCAATGGCTCACCAACATCTAGCCGACATCGCTAATGAGATACCAAGATTGAATGCAGCAGAAATTTGCCTCCTCATTGGACGTGACGCTATAGACGTGCATCATGTCCTCGATCAGAAATTCGGGCCACGCGGCAGTCCCTATGCCCAGAAGCTCCCTTTAGGATGGGTTGTCGTCGGGGAGGTGTGCATCGGAACCCATACTGAACATGTGACGGTCACCAAAACATACTTATTGAATAATGGAAGACCAACGCTTTTTCAACCTTGCCCAAGCCAGAGAACCATTTTAGATATTGAGCCTGATCCTCTCTTTAAAAGAACTAAAGATGATGAATCCCCATCTCTTTCCAACCATGAAGAAGCTGTAAGCCTAATGAAAAGGACCCAGGAGTCATTAGCAAAAAGTGGCATTGTGCTGCACAAGGTCGCCTCTAACAGCCCAGAAGTAGTTTTGGCCTTTTCATCTGAACAGCTGGCCAAAGAGCTGGTAGACATTAACATTGGTCATGACGAAATGCCTACACAGAGAAGTCTAGGCCTCTTATGGGATCTCAACAACGACACATTTAGGTTTGAAGTGGCTCCAAACACAAAACCATTCACTCGGCGTGGAGTTTTATCTGTTGTGAACAGTCTCTTCGACCCTCTTGGATTCTTGGCACCAATTAGCATCCAAGGAAAGATAATACTTAGAAAATTGACCATCCACACAATCTCCTGGGACGACCCCCTGCCACAAGAGCGATTAGCTGAATGGACTGCATGGAAAGAATCTCTATCTCACCTCAAAAAAGTTTCCTTACCAAGGTGTTACTTCCATGACGTACCGATCAATGAGACCACACAAGTAGCTTTGCTTGTATTCTGTGACGCATCAGAGCTCGCCATAGCTGCAGTGGCTTACATAAGAAGTTTACCTTCAGATCAACTCAGTTTTGTGTTCGGCAAAGCAAAGGTCGCGCCAACCAGTGGTCACACTATCCCAAGGCTCGAACTCTGTGCCGCAGTGTTGGCAACCCAGATAGCAAGCACAGTACAAACTGAACTGAAAGCTCGAATTGAAACCATCAACTACTACACAGACAGTAAAATCGTTTTAGGCTATATCCACAACTCATCTCGCCGCTTCGCAAAATATGTCAGCAACAGGGTAGAAATGATAAGAAGAGAAAGCTTGCCAGAACAGTGGCAATATGTATCAACACAGTCAAACCCAGCAGACATCGGTACCAGAGGCATACAAGTAGAAAAGCTCCGTCAAAGTATGTGGATCACTGGACCTCCAACGTCCGTCACTACTAAAGCTGATGCAAAACAACCACCGAACTACCCTTTGATTAACCCTGAAGAAGATAAAGAGGTGAAGAAAGAAGTCAAAACCCTGAAAAACACTGCAGAAGTAAGAAATACGCATCTCCGATCTGAGAGATTTTCCAGATTTTCATCGTGGAAGCGACTTGTGTCTGCAATTGCATTATTAACCATGAAAGCAAGTCAATTAAAGGGCAACAAAGTCTGTACAGCAAAAGTAGACAGACTTGAGCAAGCAGAAAGACTTATTTTGTATGAATCACAGCTTGACTCGTACCAAGAAGAATATACACGTCTGACGAAAGGGAAGCCCCTCCCAAAAGACAGCAAGATTGCAAACCTGAACCCCTATATTGATAACCAAGGTCTCATGAGAGTAGGAGGAAGAATAAATGCTACTACCAGTGTAACTTCCAAACAGAAGAACCCAGTCATAGTGTCAGGCAAGCATCACATAGCCTTGCTTATCTGTAGACATTACCATGGAGAAGTCAGCCACCAAGGTCGTCATTTCACGGAAGGAGCCGTGAGAGCAGAAGGATTCTGGGTCACAGGTTCGAAACGTCTAGTGTCAACCCTCATACATAAGTGTATTCAGTGTCGAAAACTTCGGGGCAAGTTCGAAGGTCAAAAAATGGCTGACCTACCTTCTGACCGCATTGAAGAAGCTCCACCCTTCACGTATGTAGGAGTCGACATGTTCGGTCCATGGGACATTGTAACAAGAAGAACAAGAGGTGGCCAAGCCAACTCTAAGCGATGGGCCATACTCTTCACATGTTTGTGTGTTAGGGCAATACACATCGAAATCGTAGAAGACATGTCATCATCATCATTTCTGAACGCTCTTCGAAGATTTGTCTCCATCAGAGGCAAGGTGAAACAATACCGATCAGACAGGGGTACCAATTTCGTCGGTGCTACTGAAGACGCAAACATTCAGGCCATCAACATAGAAGATAGAAGTGTTCAGATGTTCCTACAAGACTCCAGGACAACATGGTTATTCAACGCCCCCCATAGTTCGCACATGGGTGGTGCCTGGGAGCGAATGATAGGAATCACTCGCCGTATTCTCGAAAACATGCTCCTGAAAGTGAACAATCTCACACATGAAGTTCTGGTGACCTTAATGGCAGAAGTAGCAGCAATCGTTAACTCACGCCCACTACTTCCGATCTCCTATGACAGTGAGTATCCAGAAATTCTCACTCCAGCTACCCTTCTGACACAGAAGATTGGATCAGATGTCCAACCACTCAACCCCATTGTTAAGAAGGACCTGTACAAGAGTCAATGGCAACGCGTGCAGCATCTGGCGGATGTTTTCTGGAAGCGATGGAAAAACGAATACCTACCTATGCTACAACCACGTCAAAAGTGGCATCGTGAATCCAAAAACCTAAAAATTGGTGACATTGTGTTGGTTCGCGATTATGAAACTGGACGAATGAACTGGCCAATGGCTTGTATAACTAAGACATTCGAAAGTGATGATGGACTTGTTCGTAAAGTAGAAGTTTGTTTAGTGAAAGATGGCAAGCGCGTTTTCTACACAAGGCCAGTCGTAGAAGTTATCATGTTAATCAGTGAAGACTGTTAAAAGTTAAAGTGAAATGTGTTCATAGACAATGTAAATAAGAACCCATCAAGTTGTGAGACATTGACTTGCAAATGTTTGTTTTAATTCATATTATATAAGTGTTTGCCAAATTAAGATGATTGTATTTTGAAGAATCAGTGACATATTCAATAGTCTTATTTTGCTTTAAGACATAACATACTATATGTAGTTTGAAATCCATGTGTGAAGTTATTTTGGATATTCATTATTGTCAATCTATGGCAATTTATTGTCAATTTAAGTAAATTTGAAATGTACTCTTATATAGATTAGAGAAACGGTGTCAATTTTTGTTTTTACATATTTTCTAGTCAAGCTTTCAAATTTAATTGGTTTATTTCTAAACATTTTAAATCATTAAAATATCTGTATTATATTTCTGCTAGTCAAAGCTATTTAATTGTTTTCGTCACCTTTTCCAGCAAACTGTTTGTTATTGTTGATATTATTTTGTGATTAATTATTTTGATGAAACTTCAAAAATGAAGCTTTCACATATTTTATGTGCCATGACTATTCTTGAATCGAGGTTATGTATGTATTTCTAGTTGAAAGTAGTTGATGATTTTTTGTGTACTGTTATTCACTTGAAATTGTCATCTTAAGGTAGTGCGAGTAAAGTTCATGTTTAAGGTAGTTCAACCATGTTAATATTTTTTATTATTTTTGTAAAGTAAATTTTTGGTGATATTTTAAATCAAAATATCAGACGGGGAGTGTCTTGGAACCCCTTTTGCTTTCCTTTCATTTATACGTTTCGTTAAATTTCATTTCGGTATTTTTAAACCATTTCGTTTCACCCTTTCGTTAATATGTCGTCACTTAACCACGCTCGACAGACTTCGTTAAAATCATCGTAATTTGAGTCGTTTAAAGCCCCCACAGTCCTTTTATCACACTCACATTCATATCAGAAATAAAGCAGGTTATCTAAATGGCAAATGTCGTTGGTTTATTCGTGCCATTACATATTTAGTCAATTTATTTGTTTTCTGCAATATAAAAAGTAATTGCAAAGTACTCGCAATTTTTCAGATGTCAGGTTATAAGTTTTGTTAAATGTTCTCTAGAAGAGTGTCTTTAGCCTGAAGCATCAAGCTGAACAAATTGCAAGTTCTTCAAAATGGTTTTAAGAATCATAAGTTTTTTAACTTAGACAAGATATAGCAGGGACAAACAATGAGTCTGAATTTGAAACTATTCACTACCCTACCAAATTATCACGTGATTCCTCAACCTGAGGCACAGTCGTCGACAAACCTAATATTTTAACATAAAATCCAGAGATAATCTTAGAACTTGTGTACATAACATTAAGATTGTAAAAGAATTTGCCCATATTCAAATTTTAAGTTAAATATGAAAACAATCAGGAAAAACATGAAAACTCAGTGAAAATGACAGAAAAGGGTATATTTGAAGCAATTTATCTAAATAATTTTAAAACATTCTGATGATTTCATTTCTGTGTCGCACTGCATCTGGCTGTAATGGGTGATTGATTACATCATCATCATTGTCATTGTCTAACAACATTTCAGCCGGCAGTGGCACATTCCTGTCGATGCACAGGTTGTGCAGTCTTGCACATGCCACTATAGTGCGACATGCCTTTCCCGGCTTCATGTGCAAACTTCCGCCAGTTCGGTGTAAGCATCTGAAATTGGATGTACTTCTTACAGTTTGTCTTAAATCATTGATTAAAATTTGTTAATTAGAAATTAAATAATGGATCGGATGATCATTCCATGAAATAAATCTGATATTCAACAACGAAAACAGCAAATATCCTCTTCACAGTAAAACAAACATTTTTGCTTCAAGTAAATAGTGTTCATTTCAAATAAAGATTATGTTTCCATTCTTGAAAACGTAATCAAGAATAAATGATATTGCAATAGCATGAATGAAAGTTAAAATAATTATGCAAATGACATTTGAATCTGTACAGGCTGATAGTTGCTTTCATTTGTTGTGACCATCATCTAGGATGTTGACAATTCCAAACTATTATATTCTTTCTCAATAGTGATTCATATCAAGAGCTGTTGTCAGACAGTAGCTATAGCATGCGAGAACCACTTTATCATACATACAGTCTAATAACATACCTGAAGCGTGACTTTAAAAGTCCAAAAGCCCTCTCTACCACCATTCTACCACGAGATAAACTGTTGTTAAATCGTTCCTCTTGTTCAGTGGTAGGACGTAGCAATGGTGTCAAAAGGTAGGTGCGTAACGGATAGCCAGAATCCCCTAAAACGTGCCCTATGTTCCGGGTCATCAACTTATCCTGCAAAAAATTATTTTACATAATAAAGCAATTATCTATAACTTGTTTCAGTTGGTGCGCTCAGTTAATAAATCCTTTATGTATGGACTTAACTCCAAATAAAATCATATAGCATAAGCATTTAGCTATTATTAAATAGTTGAGATTGTAAATTGACGCTGTAAGTTAAAATTAATTACATGGATATTAGGTTCAATATATGGATATTAGGTTAGATACAATCTACAAAGTTGACCTACAAATTTGCAGTGTATACTAGCAGATTAATGATGGCAGTGACATCATGTCATAAAGGTATTCTATTTATGACGCCGCAGAGGTACCAATTGAAGTAAACAGCATACTATCCAAAAGTAACACTCAATTAGGAAGAATTTCAAGCTCATATTTTATTTCAAAAGTATTCCATTTAAGTAAATAAATAAATATGCTTAATTACCTTAAAATTACTATTCTCAAACACGGACGCATCATGGGTAGATCCAGGCCATTTGGCAACAAAGTCGGTAAATCTATGAAAACAAAGAGCAAAATATTAATCACATTATCAATAACAGAATTGATTTTATAATACAATCGATTACACTTCACTGTATGTCATGTATATTTGTCACGTTTAAGTGTAACATGATTTTTTGTTTTAAGTTGTAGATGTCCTTCTTTAACGGCAATTTTCAGCTGAGTACTGAGTACCAGTGAGTACTGGAAAAACAGTACTTGTACTCATAATACTAGAGTACGAGTAACCCAACCCTGAAACATACAGATATATAGGACAGGGTAATGGACAAATTATTGTGCAGGTCCCAAATGGACATTTGTTAAGGTTATGGGATAAAAAGAAATACACCTTCATGATAATTAAAAAGCCTATTGTAAAATAATTTTGTCCACTCATCAATATAATTCTAACATAAAAACACAAATATTGATTACCTCATGGTGTCATCAACCACGGCCTGCGCATTTATGGCATGGTAGTTCTTTCTACAAATGTAAACTTCCTCATGCTCTGTTGGTGCTACAATTGGTATTAATGTACCATCTATAGCACCAACAGTATTAGGAATTCGACATTTCCTAAACATCCTTTGCTTCAAATCCACCAATTCTTGGCCCTCTGGAAATCTGAATTAAATGACAAAGTTGTTAGTTAGTTAACACAATTCCATTCATTTTAAAGATAAAATTTGGTAAAATTGAGCTATTTATTTTTACTGCATTTTTAGAATAACTTATTTTCATATTGCCATCCTGTGAAAGCCTCATCCTACAATAGTATTGTAAAGGAAATTCATAACCTTTATACTGCTGGTGCTGATATTATAAACTACACTGTAGAGTAGTTAAAAATGAGTTCCTAGTACATAAAATAGCCTAGGCAAGACTATGAGAACATATACAGAGCATTGCTTTCTTTAATACTTAACATACTGGCTTATTCAATATACTGTAATAGCCTAAATGAATCAAAGAATTTTCAGTACATTTTAGGTTGACTTTTATTAACAATTTTGTTGAAATACTGAGCACACACCAATATATGATAGTCAGTAAGTGAAAATGTTAGCAAGCTTTGTACATGCTTATTTTGTTTCATCTTTTTTAATCTTGTGTGTTATATACTAGTCAAATATTAGTTAGCAATTCAAACCTGATATTAGGTAATCTTGAATTGATAGCATCAACAAAATTGCCCAGTATGTTGCACACACTTGATCTGAAATAAGAATAAATATATTATAAAAAATTGTTATCCCTGTAATAAATTTTACATATGGAATTTATTAAACAATTGATATAAACTTTTATCCAATAAATGGTTTTCAATGTGAGAACAAATCGTAGAATATCGTTCTCCAACACATATGATAAAAAATCATGACGTCACTAGCCAAAATTTGGTTTATCACATAAATATTATGATTTACAAGGTGATAACTAATTGAAGAACATTGTTCTCCAAAAAAATGATATCAGACTCGGGATGCAGAGCTAAAAATATCACTGAATATGTATCCTATATTTGTTAACAACATACTTGTATTATAAAGGAACATAAGGTTATCACTTACCTACTTACTCCATGTAAGTCTGCCACTTCCGACAAAAAGTCACCTTTTGCCAAATACCTCAGTCCTATTAACACCTACAACATATAAACCAAATTGAAACATTAATTTAATCACTGAAATTGCTCTATTCAAGCTATGAAATTGACATATAGATTATACTGATGATTAGATAGGGAAACACAAGTGTAGCCTGGTGTGGGATTTGAACCCACGACCACCTAAGCAATATTATGGCGCTCTACCAACTGAGCTAACCAGGCATAAAAGATTTCTACTAACTCTTCAATGATAATCTAACAGCTATATACATAATATCAATATAATATGAGACGATTGAACATGTACTTTCCTAAGTATAATACCGAACACTTACTTGAGTACATAAGTTAATTAACATAACCAATACATAGGCATCATTGCCGATTGTCGGACATGTGCAGACTAGCACGGATTTACATTAATGGTAGTCAGACAAAACCAAATTAGTTGGTCGGACAAGTAAAACAGGCAGCTGCCTGTTCGAAGGACAAGTGAACATTTTACAACAAGCTTTTAAACATTCAATCAAAATCCGCTAATTGTACCAAACGTAACATATGTCAACAATTACGCATCATTGATTTCCCAAATTTCTTCCTATTCGCTGTGCGTCGTAAAATGGTATAAATATTTATGACATTCATGATAAAACAAACACAGCACAGACTACAAACAGTACAGAAAAGTTGACATTATGACATTCGGCATATTTTCGACAAATGACAGATTACACAAGCCTTATTGACGTAAATGTTTACGTCTTGACTTCGACATACACGTTACACAAGCATGATACGGATTCGTAAAACCACACATGCTACAGTATAGCATGATACAGAAAAGGTGATCCACTGTGTTGTATTATCGATGTGGGATTTGGTCTGTATTTGTCAGTGTTTGTGACATTTCCTTCATTGATAGGTATAGGATAAATTTGTATAACACACTGATACAAGTAATAAGTAGCTACCGCAATACGACAACTTCTCCAAAACTCGTTATGCATCACTGACAATGTGTTTCAACATAAATTCAAGGAAATATGAGCGAGAGTCCAGAGAGACGGTGCTTGTGAAGCATGAACTGAAGTGAGACAATGACAGGCCTACAGTACATGCAGTCATTGAATAAAGCCATTTAATAATACTATACAATTGAACAAACAACGGATAAAAGAAGGAAAAACTTATCGCTTTGCTTTCTATGTTTTAAGACAACTTCTGACTGATGCACCACCAGTTAAAACTGAGTTTATGTGAATTTCGACGAGTTGTTCGCAAACTTCCAGTAGGGTGGGATTAATTAGGTCGACGGTGTTAGAGTAAGAATAATTGAGCCGAAAATAAAACAAATTAAGGCTATATACGAGTATTTCCCCTTGGTAAGGATGTATGATAACACAAACTTATTTGATATCTAATAAACCAATCTTCATTCATAAACAACTTAAAGCATACCTGAGTCAACACCGGGATGGGTTTTGACCTGTTTGTCACTTTTAACAAGTCATCTTTCAGCAGCTCGCACAAATAAATTATGTCCAGGCGAGAGAAACGATATCGCGTCAGTATCTCAAACTCGCGCATATCGCCAAACCCTTTTCTCTCCCGAAACAACCTTTCCTCTCTTCTGTTTGCAACAACAAACGCTGCAGCGGCCATCTTTGTTTTTTGTTGGAGTTACGACAAAATCAGCGACTTACGACAGCCTCGGACCTGTCGCAGGAATTACGACAAAAATCGACGAAGTTACGACATCGTAGCTAAGACAAATGTTGATAAAACGCCTCTGTCGTAAGTCCGGCGACTTACGACAGACTTACGACAAAACTTGTCGTAAGACACGTTGATAAAACGGGCCCCTGGTGCTTCGGTTGCTCACGTTATTTTATATAATTAGTCGATTTTGAAGTTTTTCCTTCTAATTACATCGGTCTGATTTATCTTCGTGTCTTTATTGATTGAGGTAGGTCTTCTTGTTATTGTGTAACGATTTGATGTGTAAGATGTGCTGTACTTTGTACAAACTTTGTCCATATTTTAGTAAATATGGGGAATTATGCGGTTGCATGTCGAAAACATCTGCCAGACAGCAATGAGGTCATTATACTGCAAATTTTGTTTCCCACACCCGTACTTTTTATTTCATATCCCAAAATGATGTTTTATGCTATATACCGGACTATTTTGTACAAACATACAAAACGGTACTTTATACTTTATACGTGTTTCAATTGACCTGTAAACATGGTGAAATGTGACAACTTATAAAGCAACATTGCCTACAAATGAACTATTCTTTTGCTACTGAAAATGAAAATAAAACTTCAAGCTAGTATCGATACACGTTTATTTTCAAGAAAGCTTGCACGCCCTCTATAATAATACAATAAAACCTAAGTTAAAGACCACCTCAGTAATAAGACCATCTCAAATTTAAGAATACAATTTTATATAGTACATGTTAACTGTTTTGCTCTTTATTCAGCCTCAATGTACATACCACTTCAATAAGAAGACCAGTTTTCAATGGTCCCAATGGTGGTCTTATTATTAAGATTTTACTGTATATGGGGAGATCGTGTTTGTAAACAAAACTATCCGATTCCGCGCATGCGCAGTTAACTGGTGGGTAAAAGGGTAAAAGGCGGCGACGCCGTACTATACAACCAATATAGAATGAAAAACACGGCGGTAGCCATTAATTTCTTTAATAGTTGACATACAATAATAAATTTGGTATCAATTGAAAGGTAATGGGCACAGCTTTCCGACGCATAGAAATATTGAAAATCAGAGAAAGTTTCAAATTAGACTATGAAAATGGGCATTTTTCCGTGTTTTGGTTCGAAAAACACGGCGGTAGGTATTTCAATTCTCATTTGTACATATGTGCATCAAATCGATACCAGATAAAAGGTTATGCTCTCAACTTTTCCAAAAATAAAAAAAATATTGAAAATTTGTGAATTTTCTGCATCAGAATGTGACTTTGAAAATGAGCACATTTTACGACAAATAATTTTCAATTTGTTTAGGTTCCAAAAACACGGCGGTAGGTTTTAGAATTCGTATTAATCAATGTATGTGCATAAAGTTGGTACCAAATGAAAGATAATGCTTCCAGCTTTCTAACAATGTAAAATATTGAAATGTGCGAGTTTTCCGAAAATAATTTTTTAATATGACTTTTCTCTATGTGTATGTGCATAAATAATGTGTTGTGTGTGAAATGCATCAATAATAATTGTTTACATGTACACATATCTAACAAAGACAACAACGTGGTATGTTTAATTGTGCTTTACATTTAGCATTAAAACATGTTCAGCATTTACTTCAGTGTCATTCATACACACACATATTAAGACATAGCGGTATATAAATAATTACACATATATCACATGTTAAACAGTTTGTCAATCAACTTTGTCTTGGCTGGCGCTAGGTTTAAAGAGTTGGTAGTCAGATTTGATAAACAATTATATTGTATGGGAATAAATCTTAGCGAAATGTATTGGTTTGAATGGAGTCTAATAGATTCTTGGCTAGCGCTATCCTAGATTTTTACGTAATACATAAAGCATATTATCATTGATCGGCAGTGCACAGTCAACTTCTCTACCAATGACAATGTCTACAAAGCCAAGACTCAGTTTTTAATTAGACTAAATTCCTGTACAACTCATGTGATACCACTCAATTCTGCTTGATTTGTTTTCACACATCTAACAACAGTTTTAACGACATCCGGTAATTTACATGTACAGACGTATTTTATTGTTTGAGACTTATCTTCTATACAAGACATTTTCGGCATTTTTATAACTTTTTGAAACGGTTCAAATTTGTAATTTTCTAAGCATTTTATGAGATGCATCCTCATAGCGGGAATATCAAATCGAACATTGGTGATTCCACGATTAAAGTTACAATGCACAAGTTATGTAGCATGTGCGATGGCAACAATCGGATGTGTTCGTTTGCCTTTGTACATCAGGTATTATCACATTTATCGCAAGTTTTTTAGATTCTCCCTCATATATTTGTGACAGCTGTATGATGATATTTGTGTTTACAGTTCTGTTCTTTAAACCGTCTAAAACATAAACGTGTGGAGTTGAGTTTGTTTACCCTCGCCACCGGGATAACAAAAAACATTACATAAACATAAACGGAGCCAGTTGAATGCTTTTATACGACGTTACCCTTTGGTAAACTTCCGTCCATCAGCATATAATAATAATTGACACTTCTCAACTTAATTTGTATATATGCGTTTGATGGTGACAGCAAAACCTGATTGGATGCATATTGGACCCCCAATGGACCAGACAGTGAAATGCTGATTAGGGGTCTAAATAAGATTGATATCTAGATAGTGCACGCAGGGGACACTATTGTTTATTGCATAACATTATATAAGTTGTCCAACCCAAAACTGGCCTTGTTTCTGCCTCTGTTTCTGATTTTTATCATGTTATTTTATACGTATAATTTCTGAAATTTGTAGAAGTATGTGTTGCAGTTTCGGAAATAATCCTAATAGTGTAAATTAATGTCTGTCCCTATTTTGTAATGTCCGTCCCCACACTAAATTATTTGCTTTAAAGTCTGTAATTGTCAATTTTAAGAAATAATTTATACCACATGGACTTTTGACATATATTATAAAATCTTTTGGATGATTATAATAGACACAATATCCTTCTATTATCAACAAGATGACAAGTTTATGCATTTTTGTTGCATTAGTATAAAATAATTATGTCACCGCGAATAAGATGATTAACTATTAAGTTGTTTTTCTTTCTTTCTGGACAAAATAAAGGTTGTCCATGTACATATATATTTCCTAAACTTGATGCATAAAATGACTTTTATTCACACATAATAATATTATACAAAAGGGGACGGACATTACATTGGTTGGTGGGCCGTGGGGTTCCAGTTGTTCCTGTTAATGGCAGATAGTCACCATTTCCTTCGCTCTGATTTCTTCTCATCAGGAATTCTGTGCCACGAAATCTTAGAACCATTTCCCACCTGTTTGTACAACCAACAACTATGCAAGACTGAATCATAACTTAAAAGAATTAACAATCTAGATAGAGCGAATTAGCGTTATAAACAATATGGCGCTGTAACCGGATATCGATTTTCTGCCCACCAGCAATGTTTACATTTCTAAAGCCAGTTCGCGTGACGTCACGGCGATTTCTCCTATTGACTTGCCCATCATCTATTCATAATCAAGATTGTTAGTAAAAATATCGTTGCGGAATTATATATCATTAAATTATGAAAGACAAAGAGAATATCAAATGGCATAATATAATTCATATTGCACAATGTCCGAGGTAATAGTTGTGTATTCTACACGTGACTGGCCAATATCAATGATATTGCCTGACGTGTTGGTGTCAACATCATGTATTGTCTGCTAACAATGGTGTTTTCTCTGTCGTATCTTGCAGATGGTGTTTTTTTCTGCAGCATCGTACTTCTATAAACCAAGTTAAACATACCAGTATAGCCTGAAAGTCCAATGAAATAATAATAAATAGTGCTTTTATATATAACAAGATTATTGTCATACACGGTAATCTCTCCAGAGAGACCCTCTCTTGAACAACATTATCGAATTGCATATATTTAATAATACATGCAAGTTTAACTTCTCCAGAGCGGCTCTCTTGAGCAACAACCTCCCTTCAACAATATTATCAAATTACGCATCCATGAACTATTACCACCAGTTTAACTTCTTCAGTGCGTCTCTCTCTCTCTCGATCAATAACCTCTCTTCAACAACATAATCAATTTACCCATCCTTAATCTATACTACCAATTCAAACTCTCTTGAGCAACAACTTGGCAACAACAGACGAACTCTACGTCTCATACAGGGTGTTGCTCTGTGGAGTATATCCACCGGATGTTCTAGACAAAAGTGCTCATCAATCACTTTATTTTGAATTAGCAAGCACATTAAAACCATCTTAATATTCGTTCAGTATAACTTCAACAGACAACTGCATAAATATGTGTCGTCAGTTCAATCCACTGTAATTAAAATGCTACGGCACGCATCATTTAAGATAGTTAAGATGAATCAGCAGTATCCCATCCCATTGTCGTATTGCGTTGCGCAATGTTGTACTATTGTCATGCGTAACATGTACAATAGATGGCTGACTGAAGTCGATATATGATGGCATAAACCGGTTGCCGTAAGTGAGAGAGAACACAAGAATACAAACGAACGTTTTTGTAACAATAGTATCAACTCAAATATGTTACCGTTAAAACACACAGTGCACCAACCCAAGTTACCAACCATTC
This sequence comes from Mactromeris polynyma, assembly GCA_032209605.1. Classification (NCBI taxonomy): domain Eukaryota; kingdom Metazoa; phylum Mollusca; class Bivalvia; order Venerida; family Mactridae; genus Mactromeris; species Mactromeris polynyma. The sequence continues at coordinate 218,756 of JASFXZ010000074.1, read as the reverse complement.
AAAACCAATCTCTTCAAGTAAGAAGCCACCAAAAGTTGGACCAATAAAATCTCTGAAAATAAAGCGAACCGTGATACAGGGTATTCAATGAATTAATGATTCAGAATTGAATAATAAGTGATTACCCACTACAGAAACTTATTATAGAAATGTACTGAGCACACTGTTTACGCATTCATTCAGTTTTATCTCAGTGTGACCCTACATGTAGGCCTGCGGCATCCACTAATTTTCATACATTTTCGAATCGGAGAACTTACTGCAAAAGGGGTAATAATTTGATAGCATAGCTAGTTATAGGCATAAAGATAAAGAAAATAATTCTAACATATACAGACACAGTCAGGTTCGTCTATGTATTATGTTAGAGTATTACACCATTTATCAACCGTATCTGAGTTATGTGCAACTGTCAGTTGACCACACCTCTGAAAATACGACCGATTGATAAGCAATCTAGTACACTAACAACTGAATGAACCGGACGGGCATCGTCTGGCGACAGTGTGAGGCCTTGTACATGTGTGTATGGATTAACCTTCGTACGTGGGAGTTTATAATTTGATGTCATTCTCAGATTTATATGTACTTACCCTAATGCATACATCGATACCCAAAGTCCCGAAACCATGCCATAAGTCCGTGTGTCTTCTGGATAGCCTAAATCCCTATAATGGTAAATAAAGTATTCAAATTACAAACACTACGTATATTATGCAAATGTGAATGTAATATTTTGCCGTAATATCAATATATCATTTTTTTGATATTTTTTATTCTGAAATGAATGCATTATGCCCATGATTCACAATAATTTTCAAGTTATATAAATACATACGTTATGTTACATCACGAAATACAATGTACTAGACAACTATAAAATATTTCATTAAACAAATCATGAATACAAGTTTAAATTGTACATTAATTACCTTACTGTAACAAATCTTATAGATGCCCTATTAGTATATTTCATTATATCTATCATATTTAATGTTAGGCTTGACAATGTATTACTCAATTACTTATACAGTAAAACCTCACTTAAATACTACCTTAATAATAAGACCATCTTAAAATTAAGAACACAATTTTCACTGTTAAATGAAACCTCAAAATTAAGACCCACATCAATAAGAAGACCAGTTTTCAAAGGTCCAAGAGGTGGTCTTATTATTGAGGTTTTACTGTACATATTATTTTACACCATAATTGTCATTTCGTGACCTTTCTAATAACAATATCGCCCGTGCTAATATTGCTCAAAGTCACGACCAATGTATACTCTTCATTTACTGTAACAGAGCATGGCGAATTTTCAGTAATGTGTTTTGTGTTTTGAGATTTACAAGTCGAAAAAAGCACTTACCCTAAAACATCTATATAGATATCATATGTAGGAATGACACTCATGCTGGATCCAACACCAAGAGTAACCAAGGATACAATTGTCATCCATAACTCACTGAAACAAATGTTGAATCTCCTAAGAAGTCCAGCGACTTAACAAATGCATTCGTTAAAAAGATGCTACCAAAGTTTGGAAATACGTTTAATAACTATAAAGGTTATTATTTAAGCTTTCCTTGGATATATGACATAATAGGACTACATCAATTTTCTGAATTGAACAGGGGAATGGAAATTTAACATACATTTAAAACACACACAAAAATAATAACCTTACAGCGATTTACAGCCTTGGAACTGTTAGTAAAATACTGGGGGTTTAAATCGATTTAACAGCTAGCTAACCTCACACTTAATCGCTAAATTGTCATAATTATCTAACAGACGATAATTTTAGTACATTATCTACAATAGATAAGACATTCAACTCCTAACTTCTAAGAAGAAACTTCGCGGTCACTGAGGAAGTCCGAGTATAAACTGTTGATTGTGACGATTTCTAACATGAAAACAAGGAAGAACAACATTACTGATTTAAGGAAAATTTGGCCCTACCAATTATGTGTATGCCTCTTTGTGGAAGGTACAAAAACGAGCTTTTGGTGAGTTGTTCGTTGTTTATATACTCAGTACATTTAAAAACTTGCAAAACAAATCTTCTTAAGTTGTTTATGACTAATATAGTGATACTAAAAATAAACTGCACACTGTATTATTTAATGTTTATGCAATATATACGATATATTTCATTGTAAATATTGGGTATTTTCATATAAAATGCTTCAAAATGCAATAAAATGACGATTCAGACACACTCCACAGGTATTAAATTGTGCATCTTTAAATGTACTGAGTATATATTGAGTTTCACAAATTCAGTAGTCCGTGAACACGACTGTAACGTTTTATTATATCACCGTGTGCGTTATTAGTTATATTACCCGTCTGTAACGACATTAAATAATCTGGAAATCTAAGTGGATGTTGATTTACGAGTACTTACTTGAAACTAAGATCAAAGCCTAATGCCGGAGATGGACCAGCTAGCAGCAATCCTACAGCACATATCAGCAGTCCGGGTATCAGCAGTGCCCGGTTGTCCGGCTAAAAATACAAACCATACAACATTAATACTGACATAAAAATTGGAGACGTCAGTGGGGAGTAACGGAATTGATCGGTCATGTGTATCCAAAGATAAGGAGAATAGTTACTTATAATCTGCCAGTAGGAGAGGGCCCTAGATGATGTTGTTATAACTTTTGGCTAAACCCTTTTGTATGTATGTACGTTGGTGCAAATATGTTAGTTAAATGTAAAATAAAATATCATTGAACTAAAAAGGAGAATATTGAGTTTAGCAAACAAATGTTTGGCAATCGGAATTGCAAAAACATAATTTTGTCAAGAATGTGTAATCATTTGTATCGACAAAATGAACAGAACATATTCCGAGTACAGACCGGCAAGTTTATTCAATTTAATCCAGCATATAAGAAACACGATTAAGGACCGAATTGAATATAAAGTGACCCCTGTCCGCTTAAAACAACGGACGATGAGTTAGGGGTCCGGATTGCTCAGATAGTAGACATATTGTATGTACACAACTCGTCGGCTTGATTCCAGAGGGACGTAAGTCATTTTTTGGCAATATTGAGTGTTTGGTATCGTTTTGTTCGTCTCGTTGAGCTCTAAATGATGGTAAGATTTGTTACCCTGTAGAACTTACTGTTTATACTTACAAGTTTATCAGCAAGCCGTCCCCATATTGGTGACGTCAATGAGTAAAATGCCGCCATAATTAGGAACAATAAACCAACCATTTCAGGTCCTAGACCGTACTGAAATGTTAGAAAAAGATGGTCGACGCAATTTGAAGGTAAATATTTGTTGCGCAACATAAAAATGCTAAGATGTTACGATTGCTGGTCACTCCAGATTCAAAATGTAATTCGGTAAATTCACCGAAATTCAGTGGATTAGGGTAAGGAAACGTACCGCTTATCAAAAGGTTCGCGTCAAAGTTACAAACGTTGTTCGGTTGAAGAGAAGTTGGTTTAGTGGTTAACTTAAGATTTAATTGGTTTACACAACACTGATATGCAAATAGCAAAGCCATGTTAGTACGGCTGCGTTGAAAAATCAGGTCAACAAAACATCTTCTGAACATAATTTTAGGATTTCTCTAATGGCTATGCCCTGAAGGTATCCTCTGCGTCTGGATCTATAGAACTGACCTCTGAGACCATTTAAGAATGCAGCATTGATATTGGTCAATCTGTGTTTAGAAACAACCAATCAGATGTTTCAGATGAGGATTTATCGAATTGGGAAAATCCAATCAACCGAAGACACATCCGATCTGGACTGAACCCGGGCTTTGTTACCAGGGACCTTACACGTAAACAAGTTAAGACTGAAACTTAGACTTTAAAATCTTAAATATTCGTCTTGCTCCTACGTTGTTAAAACATTATAAATTTTGATAAAACTTGGCAGAAGTGTAGAGTAATTAACAACAATTATTCAGACAAAATTTCTTTCGTTTAGGTTCAATGAAAACGAAAGACTGGCCAGTTTAACTTTCTTAAAGTGTAAGTCTAAGTTCCAGTCTTAAAGTGTTCGTGAATAATGCCCCAGTTATTTGTTTTTCACACTTACCACTCGTAAATGAGGTTCTAGAGTGGGATCTAGCACAGACCATACAGACGCCGCTACAACCACTACCATACTGTTCATGATAGATCGTGGGTGTAAAATAACTTGTTTCATAGATAGGCTGTCATCTTCTGATTCCGTGGAATCTAGAAAAATGTAACATTGAATGTAATATATATGCCTGTACTTTCATGAAAGTATTAAATAAAAGAGCGTTGGAATATAAAATATACATATCTACACCATGGTTTAACCAAGAATTATCCATGGAAAAGTTGTTTGACTTCAAAAACTTCAGTCGAAATTTGTACACAAAATGTCCCCGTCAATTAACACGCCTACGATCGATAATGTCCGCGATATAAACACAACAATATGTCGTGCCAATGTAAACAAAGAACCGCCATTGTTTTTATTCCAATATTTAATGAATTGTACATTTTTGTAATAAGTTCTTAAATTGTATTTACTCAAACAAGGTGTACTAAAATTACGGTTAAAATAAATGTGCCCTATTTGTTTAGATGCCATTCTATTATGGATAATGTTTATGAATTGTCGGTAGGTCGGAAGCAGTACTTATTCAAAACCAATATGAGGAAGACGCATCGAGAATATCGTTATGTGCCTAGGATAACAAGAAATATCTTGAAAAGAGATGGTCGGCGCAATTTGAAGGTCAAGATTTGTTGTGCAACATAAAACATGCCAAGATGTTACGATTGCTGGACACTCCATCCCAAATGGACTTTGGTAAATTCACCGAAATTTAGTGGATTTCGTTAAGGTAACGTACCTTATATCGTTAGTTTTAATCAATTCGCGTCAAGGTTACAAACGTTATTCGGTTGAAGAGAAATTGCCTTGGTGTTAAACGTAAAATTTGATTGGTTTACACAACACTAATATGCAAATAGCACAGCCTTGTTAGTACGACTGCGCCGAAAAACACAAATGATAGAAGTAAGACGTACGTTAGCCGTTTTGAATGTACTGATCGTGACGTACTTATGTGTAAACATAATTACTTTGCTTTAGAAACAAAAAATCAGAACGTTAAGTTAATGAACGAACCATTTTGCTTTGGAATGAAATACCAGACCAAAGGTAAAGCCGTAAAACAACAGCCACCAATCACAGCAAACGGCAGTATGAAGCCTCCAGACTGCAAATATATAAGTCAAGATGTTTGTGAATATTAATCGAGTTTTTTTAATAAAACAATTACAATTGATCAGCATAAAAATGGCGAGTGTTCAGTTTTACTAAAACTTATTTTCAGCTCGTCTGTTTTGAAAAAGAAAACAAAGAGCTATTGTTGTCATAGCTTTAATGTCGTCGATTACGTCGTCTGTGTAAATGTTAAATATTGCGTTTTTAGCTCAATTTCTGAGAAACTATATAAGTACCAATGATCATTAAACCCACAGTCGAGCGTCAGTATCTGCATACGGTGCTCTTGTTTCAGTAGCGTGTTTATGGTACCCGGCCTGTACCAACAATTTTGTTAGAGGTAAGGCACATCTATTTTACCAATTTTCGGAACTCTGAAGACTTCAGATAAGAACTCGATGTGCCAGTAGGACATGGATGCCCCCGCCATGGGAAATTGGTGGATTGTAACCGAAATCGAACCTGACCTATGTTTGATAATTCTATGCTTCTGTGCACAATATCAATTGAAGCCATTTATCATTTCAAGAGTTATTGATCGGAAAACAAGAGGAAACTCATTATGCCTCTTAAGAATGACGGGGCATAAACATAATCTGCACGGAAAAGCAAAAGGTTTGTTGGCTAATTTCAGAGAGTTGGTCGGGTTGGGCAAACAACAATTTATATTGGTGACCTAAATGTACCAAATTGGTATTTTCAGCTTAACCAAGATAACATACTAGTAATCTTACATACGACGAGATACGCATAAATTATCATATAATTTCATTCAGAAATACCCCGCATACAACATCAAGTACAATATAACATCACACATTGTAACACGTCTACTACACGAGATGATTTATGACGTCATCTGTTGATTATCGTTATTATTGTTATCATCACTTCAAATAAGTTTATAAATCACGTACACAGGAGACGTTCAAAATGTGGTATCAGTTTGTATGGTCCTTGATAATAAACCGTATCTATTAATAAATAGTCACATATTATTGTCAATGGCGTAGCGGCCGTTACGCATAAATACGCCCGTGTTTACAATTAGTCCTCGGAATAAAACAATTATTAGAGGCTAAACATTAAATACAAACTGAGGGGTAATGGGTGTGAAGCGTTTACAGCCCGTATATTTTGAATTCGTGAGACGATAACAGCTCAAAAAGTACAATAAATAGAGCCTCGTTTACGTTATATTTGAACGAACGCTTGTTATTCCCTGCAGTATACAAAGTGAGTTATACAAGCCTCAATGTTGCTATACAAATAGGTTTATCTCTTATACGTCAACAACCCCCTTGAACCTCAATTGTGTGTACACTTCAAAAAGGCCTGGCTTCACCCACTGATTGTTCTCTGTACTTCTTGTCATAACATCATATCGACATGATGAATAGGGGAGTCATAGTGGACTAAGGGTTAGGAAGGGTAGGGTAGGAGGCGAATCGAGCTCTTGATCCAAAGGTTGAGTTCGAGCTCCGTTCTTCACGATCTCTTAATTTTCAAAAGTAACACAGGAAGCGGTAATCGAGAGTAATATGTATAAGTTGTAATAATTTGTTTCACAATCGATGTAAAATTGATGTTAAACCAATCAAAATAGGGGTATGGCGACGGACTCTTGGTGCAAAGGAAATGTCGGACCTAATTCTCGTCACAAGTTCCGCGATAAACGATAAATTACGAGATCACAGGAAATACTCGACAGACAAATAATTTTCATCCCTTTTAATTTCGTCATATTTTGAATAAACATGCATTGTAACATAAGTCGACAAAATGTGTTATCATTGATACTGACCAATACTTAAAACCCAAAATTAAAACAAGATTGTATACAAATACCTGCTAATAAATAAACAGAAACGTGATGAGAATTAATTAAGCGCTAACACACAGGGTGACAAAATAGAACATTGTTTCATTGTACATATACGATGATTTGAACTATTGTCCTTAAAATGTTGATCACTCAATGGAGACATGCTTCACAATGATACAAAGTCTGAGACGGCACGGTTGTCGAGGGCAGAGCGCCTCACTCATGATCTTCACAATTAAGCGTGAATACTGGGTAGCAAACCAAGGAGCTGTTATCGAAAATAATTACAGTAAATCATCACTTAAAGACCACCTCCATAAAAGACCACCTCAAAATAAAGGACACAATTTTCAAGTCCATTTTCACTGTTTTGCTCTTTTTTCAACCTCAATATTAAGACCACCTCGATATTTAGATAAGTTTACAAGGGTCCCAAGGGTGGCCGTATTATTGATGTTTTACTGTAATATATTTTTCTATAGCTTGTTCTACTATTAAGTGAAATAAATCTGCTTAAAAAACAAATATTGTATTCAAGCAACAGTTGATTCAATACGGAGACAATGACTTACAGTGTAAAGAAGTCCACCAAGAGCTGGTCCGGTTACCATGCCAACACCAGTAAATATCTCTCCAATACCCTACAATCATATAGAAACGTTTAATTTAGTATAACGTCGATCTTAATATGCCCATGTTGTACAGGAATATGTTACTTTCCAACCTTATTTTGATTGTATAAACATTGAAAAGTTTCGCTTAGCATTTTGTCGCCTAAGAACATCTGCTCATAGATTAGAATTTGAAACTGGATGATGGCATTAGCCTGTATAAATACCATATAACGAAAGAAAATGTAGATTATGAAACCTCCTTGAAGATGAGTTTCATTTTATGTAAGTATGTTAGGTCCATTATATCACGAAATTCGTCAAGTTCATATCAATAAATATATATTGTTTTATATATAGTACTGTACAACCTCTCCAAAGCCACCCTTTCTTGAGCGACAACCTCTCTTTGAACAATAGTAGTAAGAACAATTTTCCTGAAATTTACTATCAAATAGACCCGTCTCTCAAGAGTAGCCAAACTTTAAGTCTCCCTTACGGTGTAGCCCAGGAGGGCGTGGCCTGTATACCCACAACATAAACAATGCTATGATATAATGGCACACTTGTGATTTGTGAAGGAATAAGTAAGTTGTGGCTAACGACACGTGACGAAAAAATGTACGAATGCGCCGAGTCGAGGGAGGTGCTGTGGTCGATGGGTACATCGACTGACTCTGATCCGAAGGCCGTGAGTTCGAGCCCCGCGATGAGTGTGGTTTGTTCACGAACTTCACAATCTATAAATTTGACGCGAGTACTGGTTTCAAAATCGATGTAAAATAACTAATAAGTTTGAACTAAAATATTAAATGAACTTACAAACACTGTCGCCACATGATCGGGGAAATATTTGACTAAGAGAACAAATCCAGCATTGCTCAATGCAGTGCAGCCCAGAGCCAGGATAATTCTTGTTGCAAAACATAATAGGATAAATAATTTGGCGTCTTCGGTCGTGTCGACTTTATCTAGAATGCTGAAAATATTGAACATAAATAGGAATATTTGTGCAACGGATCTGCATATAGAGAGAATCAAAACTTAAATTGAAAGATCATATGAGCGCCGCTGTGCGATTTTTCTAACCTCTTCTTCAAGTGACGTCATTTCCAGAAAACGTCACATGTGACGTCACCATGTACTGACAGTAAGCAATATTTGCCCCTTAAGGCAGTATGGAAACGAAGTGAGTAAATATTGTTTCCTGTTTGCAAATAGTGACATCACATGTTGCGTTTTCTATAAATGGCGTCACTCACTTACAGAAAAGGTTCGGGTGTTACGCCTTTTCTGAACAAAACATCAGTTACCTAACCAGTGTCCCTGGGTTACCCATCAGTACTAGCCTACTCCTCCGCAAGCAACTGACAACTTCTCCACACAAATCAGAGTTCAGAGGTGGAGGAACATCAACACGATCATATCGCATTATATTAGCGATGCAGTGAAAAGAATTACATAAGCAACCTCCCAAGAGCAACACATTTTGGAGACACACTTAGGCTGTCTTTGAGAAGATGTTGTTCTAGAGGCTTTAAACTGACAGTAAGTCTTTATTAATAGAAGGTTCCCACATTTACAATATTTACCTCCCTTGTTCTTAATCATCCACCAGTTTGATAGGCAAGACTGATAAGCCCTTATAGGAAAAATTCCCAAATATATGATGACTGAGAAATACCTAGATAATTTGCACGTGACAACCACTTTCTCTTCAACTTTCTAAGCCAACTGTCCACATGAGCATAATGAATAAGTTATTTTTATATCTGATTGTTTTATCATCATTTACATAATATTCCCTATAAACTTTTATTGAAATTTGCCTATCGATATGGCCGACTATTCAGAATAAGGGAGGTAAATAATCAAATTATGGGAACTAGCTATAGTGTGGTTGAGGAGAGGTTGTTGCTCAAGGGAGTGCCGCTCTGAAGAGCTTGCATCGTGCTTTTAACTCATTATTTATGTACGAAAGCAAGATGGTGATTCTGCATTTATGATTTCCTAACCCACTCACTTGAAATAAATGAATGTAGAGACATTGTGAAATTGATAATTTCACGAAGTTTGGATAAAATGACGATAACAAATGTCGCTGTCGGTCATTCGTGATTACAGAAATAAGTTAAAAGTCAGTCTGTGTTGATGATTGACTAATGTTTAGGCTTCATTGTATGAGAGAAATTAAAGAGAGAGAATAAGTAGCTACAGGGAACGCTACATACATAAGACAGTGCCTCCCTGCACAGACCTCCGGAAAAACAACAATCGATAAAACGTAAGGCAATTGAGGAGGTTAAAGGATACATACGCAAGGGAACAGAGGCACAAGGAATGGCATTGCAGACCATAAGGAACAACTAGGAGAATTTAAGTGGACAGTGAATGAGGGGGGAATTAATAGATGGAAAAGATCACAGGATAAGTCAAGACAGCTGACAACAATAGACCGAAACTGGGCAGGAAATAACCTGAACACTATATCAAGTGAAAACAATATAAGATATCCCAAAATGCAGATTACATACCCAAATAAGAACGTACAACCTCCACATACAAATAAACCAGAGATGTACATAAACTTGGAACCAACGATTGGCATCTGAAATGAAACAGAATAACGTACATGAAGAGCGTGCGCGTGGCTTCAATCGGCGACAAACATATGATTATATTATTATTCGTGCGGCCCGCTTTACGAGTTACCTACGATATCCATGTTGACGTTTTAGGTGAATGAAAATGACGTTACGTCATAATGAAGATAAGCAAACAGTGTACTGAAACGAGAGAACAAGTTACTACAGGGAACGCCACATACATAAGACAATGCCTCTCCACACAGACCTCCGGAAAAGCAACAGTCCATAAACATAAGGCATTTGAGGAGGCTCAACGGTACATACGTAAGGGAACAGGGACGCAAGGAATGACCTGTTCGACTATAAGGGATAACTATGAGAATCAAAGAGGACAAACAGTGGGGGGGTCAATGGATGGAATACATCACAGGGCAAGTCAAGAAAGATGGCAACAATAGGAGAAACGTGTGAAGAAAACAACATGAACACTAAATAAAGTGAAAGAATTGCACAGAAGAAAGCCTATAAGCCCGGTTTCCCAAAGTCCGGTTAAAGCAAACGTGAGTTTAGCCGGAATTACTACTAAGCGCCAAAGTTGCTTTACGGATCTTCGAGCAACCGGATCCATGCTTGTACGGTATAAAATGTTGGATGAAGTCAGTTTCGAATGGTAGCATAGAAATTACATGTATGTGGAAAATAAGTCGAGACTCAGAGATAGTTCAGTCACAACTACTCCTTGCCACGACGTCAGGTTTTTTCCTCACAATATTACATATATGGTATCCATGACAACTAACCTATGTCAACAAATACAGTAGCATAATACATTTGTCTAATCAACCAAATGTATCACGCAATCACGGTAGTCATTCTTGGCTTCTTAATTTATACGATACTATATTTCTCACGTCCAATCGGGAGATAAATTCTATACGTTTAAGCACAATGAGCCTATTGCAAAAACACATGTCTATTTATTGCTTTTCGTTAAAAACTTTTGACTTTTTTTATTAATTTAGGATTTAATTAGAGTATGTATCTAATATCTAGACGGTTTACGAATACATGGAAAATGTGACACAAGGGTGGAATTGTTAAGTCAATAATGTCAAAATAATTTTTTATATGCCATTTTTTTAAGATAAGTCTTTGTTTTAACTAAATATTATCCAGATATTTGCATAAAAAATCTAAGTTGTTGTGTTAGGAGATATACTCCTTACCATCATTTTCAAGACTCCATTGCAACCTTAGATATTACGATGTATTCCTCACATGATTGTGTCAGAAAATGTAAAATCAAGGGTGCACGTAATGTATACTTTTGTACCGTATTACAACATTGGGGATAATTGTACCAAACTGGACACCATACTTACCAAACGTCCGAAAAATGGGGAAGTGAGAAATTGGACAAGTGCGAACACACCAAATATCCAACCTGAGATGGTACTGTTAACACCCTTGTGTTCAGCCTGAAATATAGCATTTAGTCCGTATTATATACAGTTCATGAGTTTCACATTCAATTTGCTACGGAATCGTGTTTGACTTTACAGTTATTGCCTTTCAGCGAGGTCAATATGAGGATTTATCGACCCAGGAAAAGTGATACCGACCGAGGGCGTAACGTAGACCAATGCAAATGACGCTCCTCGTCACGTGTTGATGGTGATAAAACGACGCTACGATCGATGGCAAACACAGGATTCCGTAGCTTCCCGAAATGTAAGATGCAAAAAGGATGCGTTAGAAATATAAAAATGCAATCTTAGATTCTAACTTTAATAAAATAAATTTCAACTGCATCCAAGATTTACTTACATCGTAGACTTTCGGGAACATTTTGTATTCTTGTTGTATGAAAAGAAATATTTTAATGATCCTCAAATGTTTGAATCCGATCATAATTTGAATTTTTTTTTACAAAATTCTTATTCATAGAAAGGCAGTAACAAGTGGTCATAGCAATATGAAACTTCCCGTAGATTTTAAATCTATTAAACTCTTAAAAATACAAGTTATATTGATGCTATTATGTGTTTGAGTTAAGTGTTAATTGACTCTTTATCTTTGACATATAAATGTGACTACTTCGCTGATTACGCCAGTTTCACAAAGTGCCACACGTGGTCTAAATGGCGGGAATTTACTATATAAACTGTACTTGTCATATAAAAGCTTTAAGCGTATTAATTTGATATATATGTTCCAGAATACAATAGTATCTGCTTGGCATTTGTTAGATACGTTTTGTGTTTCAAAAGTTACCTAGCTACGAATTCGTGTAACAGCCAACGTAGCAACACGATATCGACGCTGAAGATTTGACAACATTACAATGACTCTAATAAGATTCGAAACCTAGCAGATCTGCATTGTTTTAAGTCGGATGACACAAATTGAATAAGCCAGCGTTATAATGTCTTACCTCTAATGGGAAGAATGGAGCTAGTACGGACAAACTAAGGAAACTGAGTAAGTTAGTAAAACTGGTTGCCGTTATAACAACCAACTGTTGACGTGATAGTTTTCTTAAACTGAAGTCATTATCGCCATTTTCTGATTTAGATTCCTCGACATGGTCGTCCGCTTCGGATTCATTTTCAGAACTAGTCAAATTTCTCACTTGTGATGATATGTTAGAACTAGTTTCAAATAGAATGTCAACTCGACCTTGCTGAAAAAGGACCGGATCGCTTCCCTCGGCAAGGGGCCACACGCCACTTCGTAAGAACTTTTCATTATATGATTCTGTGGAGCTTTCAACACCACTTCGAATATTATTTCCAGAACCGGATGCAAGTAGTCCGTTGCCTAGCAACGCATCAGTCGGAACATTTATTTTATAATTATTTTGTGGTTGTGTAAATACAATCGTCTCATATTCAGGTTCAGGTGACTTCACTTCCGGTGATGATGAACTTTTGTAACCAGAGTCACGTGACTCGTCCTCCGGCTCACATTTTGCCGTTGAAGTTGTCGCATGATTTTTATCATCAGTTATCACGAGACTAACATGTGGGTCATGTGTATCGAATCTAGTGTCCATCTTTAGTCTAGATATCACATGAAAATATCAGAGATTGATAAAGTCAATGTTTGTTTTTCTCACGGGGTATATATTTGATCCGATTCATCCTTATATCCAGTCCTTCGTTTTCAATCTGCAATTAAAACACATTTAGAATTTATGTCAAGGAAGTTGAAAACAACAATACCCGAAAACCAAAATTCATCAAACTTTTACTTAGTCATTAAAATCGCAACCGAAAAGTGTCTGCTTCAAAACATGTCATAAAGAAGAAATTATTCTGTATTAGTTCACCAACATAAATTTCCTAAACTTATTCAGTCATGACGTCATTTCCAGAAAACGTCACATCTGACATCACCATGAACTGACAGTAAGCAATATTTGCCCAATACGGCAATATGCAAACGAAGTGACCATATGGAGTAAATATTGTTTCCTGCTTGCAAACAGTTGCATCACACGTTGCGTTTCTTTAAATGACGTCATTACAGAAGAGGTTGTTAATGCCATAGCAGCGCTCATTTGTTGACCGACTTTCTTCAGAGCTAGTATATTGTGGTTATACAGTATCTCAGTTCTTTAGCAATAGTTTTACGCATATCAGTAATGATTCATTCGTAAAAGAATCTGTTATGTATCGTTGGTAACTTACTTCACATCATATTATTTAGTACTCAATCTATCACGTTGACATATTTTGAATGTGAGATTTGTTGTGATATTATAAACGATAAAGAGTAGTACAAAAATGTAGACTGGTGTTGGGGGTGACGTAACTTTTGTCTTATTCTCCCAACGACGAAAACAGATTTTAGACACGTATTAATGTAAATGGAGGGGGGTTGTTTTGTAATACACAGTGAACCTTCCAGAGATGTAATATCGACTGTTGTTGAGAGATTGTGCTTAAGAGAGGTTAAATTGGTAGTAAATACTTTCTAATACATGCACATGAAAATTGATAATATTGCTGGAGAAAGTTTGTTAGGGCCGCGATGGAGAAGTTGAACTGTATGTGTATTTGAGTATTTGAGTATTGTTATGATGTGCATATAAGAGATACGAATGAAACACATAAATGATAACAAGGTGCGTGTTAAATTACATCAAATGACTTATCGAAAATAATAACGGTTAAGAACTCATTAAATTTAAATACCTTTACTGCATATAACAAGTGTTTCAATCGATCAACATATTTCATAGTAGGATGTCTCCCATAATGTAACAGCAGTTGTTTAAATGTGTAAAATCTAAATATATTTCCAACAATAATTATGAATAATGAACGAACATATATATCTCGCGATTTTTTCGTGACTTTCTTTGATTTTCCGTGACTCTAAGTTACTGAATAGCTGAAAGCGTTGCTGATATCAAACACAACCTGGGTTCAAAATCACATGCCAACATAAAATACAAAATATTTTACATAATTAGGCAATAAAGCGTGCTTCAGCATAACGCAACGAAACGACAAGCACAATTATGCGATTTACGAATCTTCTAAATCAGGCGTGTAGCTTAGAGTTGTAAATGAAGAGTTTAAGTGTGGGTATTTAAGTGCATCACAATTTGCTACTGAATCAGAGAATTCTTGCGATTCTCCTTCTTTGAGATTTGAGTGTATTCTGAGATTGGAGTATGAATATTGGATGTGAGTATGAATCTGAGATGTGAGAATGGATCTGAGATGTGAGTGTGAATCTGAGATGTGAGTATGAATCTGAGATGTGAGTATGGATCTGAGATGTGAGTGTGAATCTGAGATGTGAGTATGAATCTGAGATGTGAGTATGAATCTGAGATGTGAATCTGAGATGTGAGTGTAAATCTGAGATGTGAGTATAAATCTGAGATGTGAGTATGAATCTGAGATGTGAGTATAAATCTGAGATGTGAGTGTAAATCAGAGATGTGAGTGTGAATCAGAGATGTGATTGTGAATCTGAGATGTGAGTGTAAATCTGAGATGTGAGTGTGAATCTGAGATGTGAGTGTAAATCTGAGATGTGAGTATGAATCTGAGATGTGAGTGTAAATCTGAGATGTGAGTGTAAATCTGAGATGTGAGTATGAATCTGAGATGTGAGTGTAAATCTGAGATGTGAGTGTGAATCTGAGATGTGAGCATGAATCTGAGATGTGAGTGTGAATCTGAGATGTGAGTATGAATCTGAGATGTGAGTGTAAATCTGAGATGTGAGTGTAAATCTGAGATGTGAGTATGAATCTGAGATGTGAGTATGAATCTGAGATGTGAGTGTAAATCTGAGATGTGAGTGTGAATCTGAGATGTGAGTATAAATCTGAGATGTGAGTGTAAATCTGAGATGTGAGTGTGAATCTGAGATGTGAGTGTGAATCTGAGATGTGAGTATGAATCTGAGATGTGAGTGTAAATCGGAGATGTGAGTGTGAATCTGAGATGTGAGTATAAATCTGAGATGTGAGTGTAAATCTGAGATGTGAGTGTGAATCTGAGATGTGAGTGTGAATCTGAGATGTGAGTATGAATCTGAGATGTGAGTGTAAATCTGAGATGTGAGTATGAATCTGAGATGTGAGTATGAATCTGAGATGTGAGTATGAATCTGAGATGTGAGTATGAATCTGAGATGTGAGTATGAATCTGAGATGTGAGTATGAATCTGAGATGTGAGTATGAATCTGAGATGTGAGTGTAAATCTGAGATGCGAGTATGAATCTGAGATGTGAGTGTAAATCTGAGATGTGAGTATGAATCTGAGATGTGAGTATGAATCTGAGATGTGAGTGTAAATCTGAGATGTGAGTGTAAATCTGAGATATGAGTGTAAATCTGAGATGTGAGTGTAAATCTGAGATGTGAGTGTAAATCTGAGATGTGAGTGTAAATCTGAGATATGAGTGTAAATCTGAGATGTGAGTGTAAATCTGAGATGTGAGTATGAATCTGAGATGTGAGTATGAATCTGAGATGTGAGTGTAAATCTGAGATGTGAGTGTAAATCTGAGATATGAGTGTAAATCTGAGATGTGAGTGTAAATCTGAGATGTGAGTGTAAATCTGAGATGTGAGTGTAAATCTGAGATATGAGTGTAAATCTGAGATGTGAGTGTAAATCTGAGATGTGAGTGTAAATCTGAGATGTGAGTATGAATCTGAGATGTGAGTATGAATCTGAGATGTGAGTGTAAATCTGAGATGTGAGTATGAATCTGAGATGTGAGTATGAATCTGAGATGTGAGTATGAATCTGAGATGTGAGTATGAATCTGAGATGTGAGTGTAAATCTGAGATGTGAGTATGAATCTGAGATGTGAGTATGAATCTGAGATGTGAATCTGAGATGTGAATCTGAGATGTGAGTGTAAATCTGAGATGTGAGTATAAATCTGAGATGTGAGTGTGAATCTGAGATGTGAGTGTGAATCTGAGATGTGAGTGTAAATCTGAGATGTGAGTGTAAATCTGAGATGTGAGTGTAAATCTGAGATGTGAGTATGAATCTGAGATGTGAATCTGAGATGTGAGTGTGGATCTGAGATGTGAGTGTGAATCTGAGATGTGAGTGTAAATCTGAGATGTGAGTATAAATCTGAGATGTGAGTATGAATCAGAGATGTGAGTGTGAATCTGAGATGTGAGTATGAATCTGAGATGTGAGTGTAAATCTGAGATGTGAGTGTAAATCTGAGATGTGAGTATGAATCTGAGATGTGAGTGTGAATCAGAGATGCGAGTATGAATCTGAGATGTGAGTATGAATCTGAGATGTGAGTGTAAATCTGAGATGTGAGTGTAAATCTGAGATGTGAGTATGAATCTGAGATGTGAGTGTGAATCTGAGATGTGAGTATGAATCTGAGATGTGAGTATGAATCTGAGATGTGAGTGTGGATCTGCGATGTGAGTGTAAATCTGGAAGGAAGGAAGGATTCATTTTTGTTCTTCAAGTATTATACATACTTCCTACTAATGTATATTATGTTATCAATAAATATGTTATCTTTTGCTGTAAAATACCCCCCCCATTGTAATTGATTCTGAAAAAAATGCAGCAACATTTTAAATGAAATTTGATCACATTACACCATGATATTGTCTCCCTAGTTTAAAGATTAAAGATACTTTAGTTTTATTTGTGGAAACAATATCTTGTCATACTAAGTTATAGAAAATGAATGTGTGTTATACTAATTTTTTTCTGCATTTTTATCAGTGCTATATTGCTGTATAAAATAAGCTCATTGGCTCTATTTATCAGTGTATGGCTTCTGGAGTGTACTCACGATCCTTATCAATCTCACTGTAGCCCCTTGATCATTGACCACCGTCTAGTTGTCATGGTACATCAGATCAAAGGGTTTGTAGCGTAATTATAACTGTATTCCTGCTGAGATGTTACTGCTCAGATCTGAGCAATTTTCTACCAAGATTCATAAGACTGCACATGCATTATTAAATTTGGTTGACTGGCCGCCGTATATGACTGGAAAATAGTTGCATAACGGCGTGAAATCCTATGAAATAAAGTAGGAAATTGTTGCACAACGGCGTGAAATCCTATGAAATAAATCATGCTTGTGTTTACAGCTGTATGTATATACGTTATCGTCAGTTGTTTAATTGTAGTAATGAAGCATTTAACATATAAATAAACAGCACAAATTGAACAGTATCGCACGGAGTTCATACGAACGAATCAATGTGTATAATTATGTGAAATACACGCAATATACCTGCGTATATATATTTATAAGCATACGTTGTACACAGAAATGCTGCTTACAGAATTAAACAAACACTTTACTCAATATACTTGAATAGCTCAAAACTAATATATGCATTTAACTTTCAAAATGATTAAAATACTTCAAAATCGCTATTGTCTGGTTGATTTGAGATATTTATTCAAAGCAAGTATCCATGACATTGTGTAATGCTTTATTGACCAGCAATAATTAAATCCGTGTAATATCAGTTTTAATACATGCATGCATACATGCGTAAGGATCACTATTAATATAACAAGTCATAAACCTCTCGATTTTTAAGTATCCTCTTGAATGATCACCCGGTATTTATGTGACAACGGAAATAATATTTCATAAATAACGACTGGCAATAAATAATGTGGACTCGTAAGAAAAGTAGCTAATTACCTCTTACATTTCATGTATATAGTGTATCACATTATCCACAAGCTTTAAATCCCGTTTATTTTATCAGCTATATGTATAGTATAAGCGTTTGACTATACATTTATAATTGACGGCGGCCTTCAGGCCGTCGTCTATTTGAATAATTTTTAATCTAGGTACATGGAGTTGCATAATCGAAATGGGAGAAGCCATTGGTATTATGCTTTTTTAAATTGTTCTTACAAAACGTGATTCTAATTATACAGATAAAAAAAGTGTACTAATTGATAATAAAAAAATGTCAAAATATTTAAAATGTATTTTTACCGTTAATAAAAAGCTTTAAAAAATGTTTTACGTATGCTTATAAGAATTTACAACAGCTAGTCACGAAAACGGTTAGGCATCGTGTATTACATAGCTTCGTTTCACAACTACGCTCAATTCATCATCAAAGTTCAGGAAATGGTTCCTAATGCTGTGCACGCAAATTGAAATTGTACTTATAAAAAAGCAAATTGTTAAACAAAAAATGTTAATCCATATTAATAAGTTCATGAATGCAGTTTATAATGTACAAATATAAATACAGTGACCAAACTATGCAATATACATTGCCTTAACTTGACCCATATAAGTTATGTACTGATGGTAATATGTAAACAAAATTCAGCCAATGAAAATTGTCGTTGAAAACGTCATAGCATTTGTTGTTCAAATAACGCATTGGCAGTAAAACGGATTCAGTACATTCGAGATCAAATGCTGATGGTTGAACTGAACTTTTAATTACGTTGTTTTGACATTTTTAGTGGATATTTTTCCCTTTTGATATCCCAATAGTTCTTTTAGATCTGTAAAACTAGAAGTTATAATCATGTATATTTTTAGATCCGTTTCGTTCTATCTACGTTTCGTGTAATCGTTTTTTTTCTTCGTTTCGTGTAAATCGATGCACCAGCATTTTCCCGCGAAACATTATCACCGACCAATGGAAAAAGTCTATTTAATCACGTGGTTTATAGAAGCGTCATTTTCCGCCATATTGGTTGAGTGACCACACAAGAAAACAAAAACAAACATGGTAAGAAATATTTTAGGTAGTTTCCATCAAGGTTGTCCAAATTTTGCACCATATAATGGAATGCAGTGTACTGCAATGGCATTAGTGGCGCTGTTGGCATTTTTTCAGTACGAGCCTTGCAGTATTTTCAATTTCAGAAGTCAAGATATCGACAGTGTGTTGACTGAAGGCAATCGCCTGTATGGAAGTATTGTTCACTCTATTGGCGAAGTTCGCTACTTAGGCCATAATGATTTGCCAAATATTGCTACATTTAGAGGGCAGTTGTACGATGTGCAGTACTCGTCAGATATGTACTACGGTTATATAAACAGACATGCCCAGTCACATTTGGGTCAAATGCCATTCAATGACGCAATATCTCAAGCATGCTTACTGTCTCCTTATCATATCTTGACTGTTAATGGCCTGACAATAAGTTTGTACATCAACCCACAAACGAACCGTTTCCTTTTATTTGATTCGCATGAAAGAAACAGGCATGGGTTACCCCGTGATGGTGGTACTGCTGTGTTGGTATCTTATGACACATTGGACGAGTTATTTAATTTTCTCTTTGTTCAGTATTCAGAATATTCTTATGAATTGACTCCAGTATGCTTGTTTACATTAATGACTACTTGTCTACCATGTACTCATACATGTACAAGCAACTTTTATGCTAGCATTTATTGCAAACTGATCTGTCACATGATGAGTGCTTGTGATCATATATAGTCCTTCTAAAGGTTCCAGTTCACAGTTTTGACTAAATATTGAGATTTTGTTTAATGGTCTACGTACTGAGTTAAAGGTCTTCTTTTATCAGTATAAACCTATATCTAGTTTCATATTAGTTAATTTGAACTGAAGAAATTAAGGCACTTTTAAAAGATTACAATTTGACACAATTTTGTGACACTTGGTCACAATTGATTTGTAAGGAATAAAAATTTGTAAGCACATTCTACCGTTTCCTTTACTTTGAATCCAATGTGAATACTTTTTTCATCACATGACAAATAATATGTTCCACATAAACTAAAAATTACACATTGTTATTGTATTGTCTCACTGTCTGTTTAGATAAATGCATGTCACAAACTGGTCGGTTTGTTTTACATAAACAAGTCATATTCCAATTAAACTACAAATGATTGATTGGTACCAAGACTATTTAGGCAATTGTCATGAATTGTGGATGATTCTTACCAGAATTATGGCTTGGTGATGATCATACTTTCTTATTTATTGATAAACAAAATAATAAATCTTCAATATCATGCTTCCTAAAACTTGTGCCGCCGTTTTGATGCTTTGCATCAAAATTAGTCTTGTACTCTAACTACATACGATTGAATATATACTCACGTGACTCATTTATCCATAATCACTCACGCGCAAGATGTACTCTTACAGATTTACAATCACTGGTTGGAAACCTGAACTCGTTTGCTCGCACTCTGATTCAAACTCTTAACAATGCATTGTGAGTAAAACATTAATAATTCATGATATTTAACTTAGTCCTGTTCGAATAAGAACCGACCGATTGGTCGTTCATTCTCTACAACTATGAGTATATCCTACTATTGCTGTCGTCCGCGTAGTTTGTGGACAGCCCTCGTAATATAAATACAGTCGGACCTCGTTAATTCGAATTCGAGTTTTAGAATACATGGTTCTGAATAACCCATTTCAATTCGACGTGTATAAGAATATACATCGTGACCTGATATTTATTTCGGATAATACCAATTTCAGATGAAAGGTTGTCGAATAAACGAGGTTCTCCTGTACATGTATTTGATAGCATTATTGTATTTAATGAAATGGTACTTACATTGTGGAGAGTAACTTGTGCTAGAGTGCAAATATCGTACATGTCTTTTTTACATACATTCATTGTATTTTTACTATTATTATCGAGAAGAACTTATATACATGTATGAGTTTCTCCCTTTATTCCTTCTAGAGTTCTCGCCTTTAATCTCTTATAGAGTTCTCTCCCTTTATCCCTTCTCTACACGAATTTCTCCCTTTATCACTTCTAGATTTCTCTCCCTTTATCCCTTCTATTCTCTTATAGAAGGCATAAAGGGAAAGAACTCTACGAGGGATAAAGGGAGGGAACTCTTGACAATCACCAGTGGTATGGAGAGAACCACAAACGTTTTTAGGGATGAAATGAACACAAAACCTGCATTGAAATGATGCAAGTAATAAGTAAACTGTTTTAAACACAAACGAATCCTACAATGAAGGTTTCGTCGGGACCGTTTCCACTTGGTTGATCCAGGGTACTTCAAATAAAAACAACAACCAGCTATTTTCACAAATTCTTTTCTTTATCACATCATGGCACATATTGTATACATTGTAATATACCTGTTGATTATCTTCGCATTTTTATGACAACATTATAAGCAGACAAATTTAATATATTAATTTAATAACGTTATTAGACAATTAATATTAAGAATAGGTTAGAATTGATGAAGCAATATCTACAACAGTAGCAAGAGCCAACAAAAAAATTACATATAATCGCAATCGTTGTACGTACCCTGTAGATATCATTTCATAGATCTAACCAACAAATGATATGTCCTATCATTTAATCCAATCGGTATCACTGCACATGCGCAAAAACATGTACAAGTTTCCTGACTGATCAGATACTAGAAAAAAGGCATTTGAACATCCGATTGCTTAAATACATAGGTCAAACACTTACAATGATGATGTATTGCACATATTCTCCTGTCTAGTCAAATGCTTCGGACAGTCAATGGAAGCAGTGTTCAAGCGTGGTTTCATAAAAAAATGCTAATATCACATAGAATAAATAAAAAAGTTCATGGATAAATTGGTTCAGTTGTAATTCCTCAAAACTACATTATTCGTGCTCCATTGGTTGATTCAATGCCGTCTCTCTCCAGATTACCGTGTCGAGTGTTCACAAAATAATGACAAAATTCGATGAAAGACATTAATTATGGCCGTTTTTTGTTCTAGCACACCCAGTTCAGAAAGTTTACACATCACTTATATTCCTTGCAGGCACTGTCTACCTCATCTCACTGGCTGCAAATACGGAGGCTAACTCCATCATCGGTTTTTGTACGTTCAGCACTGTCTACCTCATCTCACTGGCTGCAAATACGGAGGCTAACTCCATCATCGGTTTTTGTACGTTCAGCACTGTCTCTGATGCCGCTGTACTTTTGATTTATTTTCATCATTTACATTTCTACTCGTAAATTGGTCTCGTCAAAAGTGAGATCAGCCTATAACGCCAGATGACACAAAGAAGTAACACTCTGAGATTATTAACCTTGATGATTTTTTGAAATAATAAATTACTACAATTAAACCCCATTTAAAAGCCACCTCAATAGCTCACTGGTTTGCTCTTTATTTAGCCTCAATACTAAGGTCACCTCAATAACAAGACCAGTTTTCAAGGTTCCCAAATAGTTCCGTCCCTTTTTGTTTGAATTATTACGTCTTTTGGCGTGTTTTCTCTCGACTGGCAAATTCTTTATTAACATGGGGTTGAAGAAATTTTGAAAACAATTTATTTCAAGTTTCATCAAGATTCTTGACTCTGGCGTTGAGAGATGTTAGATGAGAGCACCGAACGACAACTCTGTCCGGAAATTGCAACGAAAGATGAGGTCTTTCTGAGATCATCAATTGTGTTTCAGGTTCATTAAAGTAGCTCTATTTCCAATCATACAAATGAATGTGAAGACTGGTATGGCGGAAATGTATTTAAAACATCCAAGTCTGACAAGGATTGTAACAGCGGTGTCTCCTCTGTGGATTTCTTATCGTCAATGTCATTGTCAACGGAACGCTTATAACAACATCGCTTCTCACAGTACCACGTGACAGCCACGAGCAAAGCCTGTAAGTGAAATGAATTGTACATATTGTAACACGTGCATCAAACACTAAATCGAGTACTCTACCACTTTCTTTGGAGGAGAGAAAGAATGTCTGACTAAGAAACTACATTACTATTGAGACAATCATAACAATATATAGTCACTAGAAGGCTTGCTGGTCTAGTGGTAGAGCACCGGACTTCGCTTCTGATCCGAATGTCGTTGGTTCAAACATCGCCTCAGACGAGGTTTGAACCTTACACTTTACAATCCATGCAATACGCTTAAGTACTGGTTTTTAACCAAGGTCGCAGTCATCGAAAGGAATTCATATAAATTGTTATAACTTGTTCAACAATTGATGTAAATTTAATCTTATAGACCTAGAAACCTTAACACGCATATATTTTTTTTCATAGTGAAATTGGTTTGATAAATCTTACAGTAAATACACAAGCAGCGGCTATCCACGACACAAGCCATTCAAATCCAATTTCATCAAACAGAAATCCTCCCATGATAGGACCAGTGAAATCACTGTAGAAGAAATGGCATAAGATAGATCACATATCCAGGTAATATACACGACATGCACGAGTGAGCTCCCATGTTTATTGGATCTCACTAAGCCAAACCCTGTATCCGAGTTGTTTCCCTTTAATCAGATCAATATCAAATTCATTATCTCGCATTATGGAATAGTAGTTATATTCATATACCACTGAGAATTATCAACAAACCAATATTTCCTGTTCATTGGCTATAGTGACAAATAATATAGCAAACACATGGCTCAAAACTATGGTAATTTTTTCATCACCAAAAACCGAGGTGTATTATTTGTGGATTTCTCTAAGCAGCATATAAAGATTGGTAAAAATGTCATTATTTTTAAATATGTTCACAGAAACTGCTATATATAAATGTCAATTATTATATGTATCAGTTGCTTAAACGTAGCAAAACTTATTAAGTCCTTCAATATGATACATGTACAACTTTGAAATTCTCTAAAAATGAATTAAATGTGACTATTCAATGTAAGTTAGTTATATCATGGCAGAATGGACTACTAGTATTATTACGTCATGTCTGTGTTTCCTAACTTATATATTCGTTTAAACTGCCCAATAACTTACCCTAAAGCATACATGGACATCCAAAGCGATGATACCATGCCAAACGTTCTGGTACTCTCTGGATAACCAAGGTCTCTGAATATATAAAATGGTCATAATACAAATATGCCTGTCGTGATTTTGTCACAGTAAGACCACCATAACTATATGTCCCAATACAACATTACCTATATAAATATCAAATACAACAAGCAGCTACATCGGTAGCTTAAACTCATAGCATCATAATAATCACCAAACTTCACTTCATCATCATATTTTTCTTCATTATTATAATTTTCCATCTTCAAAGCATCATCGTCATCTTCATTATAATCACTATATTTCACATCATAATCGTCGTGATAATCTCTGTTTAATTATAGCTAACGCAACAGACCTGCTCATAATTATAATTTGCAACATCATCATTTGAAGCATAATTATTCCAAAAATAAAATGGCATAATATGTACGATGGCAATCGACCATCTCACTACGTACTTACTCAAGAACATCAATATAAACATCAAATGAAGGGATGGAACTCATGCTGCATCCAACACCAAGGATCATCAAAGCTACAATTGTCAGCCAGATCTTACTGAAATATGTACGTAGAAACATTACCATGCTCGGATCTATGGTTTGATATAATAGTCATAATGCCATTTAAGCACAACTGAGATACCAGCACAATACAATTAAAGACTAAACGGTATAATTGTGTACAGGCCGGTTTCTAAACACTAAATTTATCTTATATTCGATGGTAATTCTAAAACATTATAAAATATTTAACCAAACTGTATGGTAGGTAAACCCCAAATAATAAGACGTTCTCTGACCAAAAAGGACGTGGGTTCGAGATACTCTCTTAATCGTCACAACTCCTTAATTAGACACGAGAACTTGAACTTGTAATAACATGTACTTGTTTCACAATCCAAGAAATGACTATTATCTAAAAGCTTACTTGAAGCTAAGTTCAAATCCTAAAGCAGGCGATGGACCAATGAGAAGAAGTCCGGCGGCACATATCAACAACCCGGGTATCAGCAATGCTCTGTTGTCAGGCTAGTGAAAATCAAATGTAATGAGATATAATACTTGGTACAGTAAGTAAGTGAAATAATCTAGGAGAGTATTTACAACTTGAGATTATTCTCCAAACTCGAGGTCCGAGGTTATATAACGTGAGCTTGATCTCCAAGCTAATTGGGTAACTGTTTACATAATATAAATATGCGCAGAAAAAAATGCATATTACAGATAGAATGGCCATCTTACATAATATTTATAACCTATGTATAACTTAAATACCTCCTCGAAAATACTATCCCCTTATTAATGTGGCCATATTTTTATGTTACAATCTTTTTTTTCTTCCATATTTTAATCAGACCGCCTCTGAACATAGAGAGACTATCTTGGTGGTCTTATGATCGAGGTTTCACTGTACTGATTACGTCAACACACGTCATCACACATACTTACAAGATGATCAGCAACACGACCCCAAATCGGTGACGTCACAGAGTAGGATGCAGCCATTATAAGGAATAACAAGCCAACAAGTTCGGGACCTAATCCATACTGAAAAATAATAAATAATGTACTTTGTGAAAATGATTCGTAAAGGCATAAACGTGTGGCATGCAATATGTTGAAACAATATACAGATACAGTTGACAAGAACATTTTTACGATTTATGTACTTAAATACCGATGTATCTTTTGCTCGAATGGCGTATTCCAATAATTTTCGAAACAAAATATTCAATTATAACGAAGCAAGCACAAGGCCCTTATATACAGGACCTGAGACATATACTTTAAATATGAGCGCAGCTGTGGGATTAACAACCTCTTCTGTAAGTGACGTCATTTCAAGAAAACGCAACATGTGATGTCACTAGTTGCAAGCAGGAAACAATAATTACTCCATACAGTCACTTTGTTTCATATTGCCATATGGGGCAAAGTACATGGTGACGTCACATGTGACGTTTTCTGGAAATGACGTCACTTACAGAAGAGGTTGGAAATCGTACAGCGGCGCTCATATGCAAAAGTCATGTTTACCTTCATTTTGTATTCATTATACAATGTATATTTTTGTCGAAATGATGGTTGTTACCCATACCACGGACCTATATACATGGATTCGCGACAGGCAGATATCCGTGAAACGGTAGGAACGAATAAAAAACCCATAATCCTTAGCGCGCAATTACCCACAATCCTTAGCGCGCTCGGAAAGTATCGAAGATTGCCGATTTTTATTGATCGGCTAAAGTCGGCAAACTCCGTTCATTTCCGTCCGTTTCAGACTCTGTTGATTAAATGTCCGTGTAATTTACAAAATGAGATAAACAAGTTGGTAATTTTCCGCTTTAATTCTGATATTTTCATCGAAGTTTAATTGTATTGTTGATGTTGTTTATTAATACATTTCCACGCCAATTTGATAGTTTAAAAGACTGCTGTGAAAACAATTCGGGTTAAATAATCTTTAAAAAGGTGTAAAAATCGACCAAACAATGGATGTAGATCACGCAAGCAATATGCCATCATGACATTTTTTATGTACACAAGTCTGCTATTTTCACCAGCACAAGGCGTAAAAATCAATATTAAAGTAGGTCAAATCCAGGTATTTATTGTCTGTGCAGCAATTCTTGTGACATCAATTTTATTTTGAACAAGAATTAACATTCCAAGATGTTTGAAGTCGCTGGCTAAGTCTTTGAAGTAAATATTTTTGGATGACAGATGGAGCCCCATTGTGCAAATTACGTATTGAGATCAAAGATTGATATGACCTAATCGTTGAAATTATCAATGGGATTAATTATATCTAACAGGAAATTAACACATAATAAAGATCTCCTGGGGTTTTATGACTCTTGTGTTTTTACAGCTGACACATGGGGCATTTAGTGACTAGTAGTATTCGTCACGATTTCGGCGGATCAAAAAGTGAAATTCTCTGGCTTCAGCAACAAGATGGCGGACATCGCAGTTTTTTCTCATCATTCGCTAAACATTTTAGAGGTGTTCCGATTGTCAAATCTCGGCTCGGAAATCTCGCCGTTGCCGTCATTTCAAGCAAGTTCAGCACAAATATCTGCCTGTCGCGAATCCATGTATATAGGTCCGTGCCCATACTACACTTATGCCAAAAAATATTTCAAAAAATGTATGTTTATAACAATGTATGAGCAAAAAGAACGCTTCACATTTTAAAGTCTAGTTCTGAATTACAGCCCTACTATGTGTATGAATAAGGCCCTAGTACAATGTCTATATAGGTGTCCTGTCCAGAGCAAAAACCTCTCGCAAACAACAATACCATATGGTTTTTTTCTGTGGTGAGAATTTATCTAATCTTTATGCAGCAAGAACATCTTAACGGTAACCAAAATTTGCATCACCCAAAGGACATTACTCCTGAAAGGTTGCACAATACATACCAACGTTTTCGGCGCAGCCGTACTAACATGGCTTTGCTATTTGCATATCAGTGTTGTGTAAACCAATCAAATCTTACGTTAACCACTAAACCAACTTCTCTTCAACCGAACAACGTTTGTAACTTTGACGCGGATTGGTTATTTTCGATAAGGTGTACATCACCTTGCAGAAATCCACTGAATTTCGGTGAATTTACCGAAATTCATTTTGGATCTGGTGTGACCAGCAATCGTAACATCTGGGCAAGTTTTTGTATTGGTCAACAAATCTTAACCTTCAAATTGCGCCGACCATCTTTTTTTCAAGATATTACTTGTTATACACTATATATATCGAGGGTTGGGCGTAAAACTATTGTGACTCCTTCTATACCAATGCCAAGTTACAATATTTGTTCGCCGAACACTTAGTATGTATTTTCCACAGGCGATTGTCTCGAGTTCTCTTCTTTCCATATCCCTATCTACAATGTATTTGCATACTATAGAAAGGGGGATAACTCGTAACAATCCCATGTGGTTCTTTCCTAACAAGGAGAGAGGGAGAGAGAGAGACTGTGTTGCAAATGTGAACTTTCTTTCATAAATATTTACTAACAAGATAATTTCATTCAAAGCACCGGATCGACATAACTTACAACTCTAAGATGTGGTTCTAATGTTGGATCTAACACTGACCACACGGTGGTTGATACAACAACAACAAGACAGTTTACCATTGACCGAGGATGTAATAGGACTTCTTTTAGAGAAATATCACATTCATCAGTTGTTTCTGAATCTAAAAAATATATTAAAAAAGTTGAACCCCAATAATGTTTGTGTTGTGAGCCAACGGTAACGCGCTATTTCAAAACATGATACATTGTATATAAATATATTTTGATGAGTCAAACAAAAAAAGTGTTATGCAAGACTACTTTTAATTAGATATAAACTGTATCAATACAGTAAAACCTCAATAATAAGACCATCCTTAGGGACTCTTGAAAACTGGTCTTAATTTTGAGGTGGTCTTTAAGTGAGGTTGTACTGTATATGCAGTATTATAGAAACTTTGTCGCTGCACAAATCTATTTTATATATAAAGTATTTACCATCTTGTTGAGGTATAAAGAACCATATGAACGGTAGAGCAACAAAACAACAACCACTAACAAATGCAAACGGAAGTGTATATCCACCAGTCTGAAAAAACAACAACATTACAATGATATAATAATCAGCCTATCATTCAGTAACTTGGTAATTAAAATCATGCAGCAGGATTCAGGACTTCATGTTAGGACGGGAAATATATCGGAAGTAGCTGACAGGTATCATTTTCGCGCGTAAGGGAGACAATCCAGTTTAAAGGAAATGACTTTAAGAAAGCCGCTAATCAAGGGAGATCATTCTTGATATTTATCCAGGAAAGCTGGAAATGTCACGTTTCTCCGCCTCTGATATTATTACATGTAATTTTATTCGTATTTTTAATGTTCATTTTGTACTGTTTGGTTATAAATGCAATACCATCTCTCTTCTGATTTAATTTTGTCAGATATTCCTTAAATATTCATGGCTTATTTTGATATTAATTGTGTTATATTGTTTGCTTATGTCACGGGTAGCTCAGTAGCGGGTTGCGATGTGCAAAATCATGAACTTGGACAGCATGAAACTACGGTCGTTGGTCTTAGACCTTCTGGATAGATTGACTGAAACAATTATGTCGAAGACATTAATTATTTATTCATAATACATGTACAGCAATTGTGCGTCCGTAGGACGATACAACTATAAATGGAATGCCTTTACATAAAGATAAACGTAATTAACATAAGTCAGAACAGCATTCATTAACCAACACGTGATAATAAGTTGCTTCACGTGGCAAACACAATAACATTGATAAATTTAATGAATAAAGTTCATTAAGAAAATATATGAAACACGCACATATTTATATTCAGGGTAATAAATATAACTAAAACAACTAACCTGAAACAATTATGTCGAAGACATTAATTTTTTATTCATAATACATGTACAGCAATTGTGCGTCCGTAGGGCCGCCACGTGGTTTTACTAGGTTAGATGTTAATATAAAAAAGGTCAAAGGCATAAAGTTGGGTATTATGGTATCTGTACTATTTGTTATTATTGTTTATTCCACTATTTATTTGTTATTTATAATTATTAATAAAATGACGTATTTATCAACTTATTATTGGTACATATTTAAGAACCAAGAAGTTATAACATATCTAAACCATATTTATTTTGCATACATTGTTAATTGCCACAAAATAGGAAATATCATATCTTTATTTATGAAAGATATATGTGTTGCCTATGACACTTACAGTATACAGGAATCCACCAAGCGCTGGTCCTGTAACCATGCCAACGCCGGTAAAAATCTCTGCAATACCCTGAATATAAGAAACGAAATTTAGACATGTTGGTTCATACAAAACAACAAAATAAACAAATTGAAAAAAAAAGAAGAAGTATATGACATGTCTGAACTGATCTGCATTTTAAATATAATTATGGAACAAAACAAGTTTTAAGATCGTTAGATGATTGAAGTACACTGTATTTTGTATGAACATATGTAAAGAACATCAAAAGGACAATCAATATAAAAGTCAAATGGAGTAGAGAAGTTCATGTTCACAAACAAAACAAATCATTACGAAAATTAACCAAGTATGAGAAAGGAGAAGCCAACATAAAGCTAAATAGAACCGGTATGAGGAACAGGAATACTGAAATTAGGGACAAGTATGAGAAAGGAGAGGCCAACATAAAGCTAAATAGAACCGGTATGAGGAACAGGAATACTGAAATTAGGGACAAGCATGAGAAAGGAGAGGCCAACATGAAGCTAAATAGAACCGGTATGTGGAACAGGAATACTGAAATAAGGGACAAGTATGAGAAAGGAGAGGCCAACATAAAGCTAAATAGAACCGGTATGTGGAACAGGAATACTGAAATAAGGGACAAGTATGAGAAAGGAGAGGCCAACATAAAGCTAAATAGAACCGGTATGTGGAACAGGCATACTGAAATAAGGGACAAGTATGAGAAAGGAGAGGCCAACATAAAGCTAAATAGAACCGGTATGTGGAACAGGCATACTGAAATAAGGGACAAGTATGAGAAAGGAGAGGCCAACATAAAGCTAAATAGAACCGGTATGTGGAACAGGAATACTGAAATATGGCACAAGTATGAGAAAGGAGAGGCCAACATAAAGCTAAATAGAACCGGTATGAGGAACAGGAATACTGAAATAAGGGACAAGTATGAGAAAGGAGAGGCCAACATAAAGCTAAATAGAATCGGTACGTGGAACAGGAATACTGAAATTAGGGACTGTGTATAAAATATAACTACGAGTATATGGGAGTATATAGGAAGAGATGAATGGAATTGGGAACAAAGTTGCGAAAATTTGGAAATTTAGAGAAAAAACTATAAGAGGAAGGGTAGTAAGGGTTGTGGGCAAAACCTCTAAGGAATTGATTGTAACAAGTTACATAGAGTGTAACATCTGCAGAGCAACACCCTTTGGGAGACATACACTTTGGCGGTTGAGAAGAGGTTGATGCGAGGGAGAGCTAGGTTATTGAATTGGCAGTAATTTCATCGACATTGTTTTTTAAAAGTGAGTTATTGATAAAGAAAGGGCCACTCTGGGGTGGTTATACTATATGTTTATACTTACAAATACTGTAGCTATGTGGTCAGGGAAATATTTTATGATGAAGACAAATCCAGCGTTATTCAGTCCTGTACTCCCTAATGCCAGAAGTATTCTTGTAAGTAAACACAACGAAACAAATAGTGTAATATCTTCAGAGGTGTCCACTCTGTCCAGCACGCTGCAAAATGGAAATACTTTTCTCTAAAGGCAACTATTGTACATTTTTGTGGAAAACCGATCGATCCATCAAAAGAGTATATATTTTGTGTATATTTGTTGTATAATGAGCAACTCTGGTATGTTCAACTACTTTAATTTTTAGAACATGGTCCGATGTAATTTTGTTAATCGGGTGGGTTCAAGAAAATGGAGGTGGGATATTAAGAAGAATAAAGTAAACAAGTCTTTAGTTTTAGTCATCTTATCATCATAAATATTGTAGTATAAGGTGGAGAATCGTTTCCTGCTATTTGTTTCCAATTTGTAACAGTACATGTGCATTACATTAACTGTCAAAAACGACCTATCAACCTTGCTAACCAAAAGAAGAATAAGTCACGAATGCAAACAAAGAATGCTTAAGGATAATAGAAAACACGTGTACTAGACATTGCTGTTTCACAAAACACATGATTTCAGCTTCAATTTCTTTGAAGAAAATACCCTTCCGTCAATAATTATATCAGTGTACTAGCATTGTTAGTTATATGATATACAAGACAATATGTGAGAGCAAGGCCATCAAGAAATATGTTAGTTCGTGGTATTCCGACAGACATGGCGACATTGTCCCCACAATATTCTTCTTGCTCTGTCATTCTCGATTTTCTTCCGCCTTTTTAATCAAAAATAACGTACTCAACTCGTATTTTTACCGTACCAAATTTGTTTTAAGATTACTGCCAATAAACATTGTAAGGATGGTCTAAAAATGTTTGAAATACTTACCCGAATAATAAAGAACAGCCGCCACATATAAATAATCCAGAAATATACATAAACCTGCTTCCTACTTTGGGCATCTGAAAAATATACATGGATGGTGTTAATAATGTATAAGGTATATATACATTCGGAAAACCTCGGCCAACTACGTCCAGTGCCTTGGATGTTCGTAAGGCACTACTTTAGGAAACACCATTCGAATATCACGAACACAATATGGCGGCGTGAACGCTGGAGTGCTGATGAAACGGAATTAGAATCTATTATTTAAGCTATATGAAGACTGAAATATGTACGAACATAGACTATGGTACGGATTAACAGTTTAGTAGGCATGCATAACTAAGTCTTACTAAACTGTTGGTAGCTCGAATCGGCGATTAGACTTGCCCAGGACGTCGGTCTAGTGAATTTCTAGAGCCCTGCAGCTACATGATGAGGAGCGGAACCTAAACCAGTCTATCTGCTTCTTTATGTATGAGCACCAAATGGAATATACACAATTACAGTAAAACCTCCCTTTAAGACCACCTCAATAGTAAGAACACCTCAATATTAAATCCACACAATTGTCAAGTCCATTTTCACTGTTTTGCTCCTTATCCAACCTCAATATTAAGACCCCCTCAATTAGAATACTAGTTTTCAAGGTTCCAAATGTTGGTCTTATTATTGAAGTCTTACTGTAACAATGTAATAAATATAAACGTTACTGAAATCAAAATTAAATGTAGATGTGTACAGTAGCTTGTCAGAAAATAGTAGCTTTATAGTATTGTAGCTATGAGAACTTACCAGATGTCCGAAGAAAGGAGAAGCAATAAATTGCACCAAAGCGTAAACACCAAATATCCAACCTGATATCGTACTGTTCACATTCTTCTTGTCGGCCTAAGGAAAAAAATATAGAAAATTACTGTGATTCACTCTTATTTTGTTCATTAAAGCCAATTGATTATTCTAAATTCGAAATATGTCTAGTCTTTACATTATTTACGTCTTGGCAATATGCACCTTGCCTATTAAACCATCTTTTTATAATCATAGTTTGGCGTATTGATGTTTGAAATAATGAATCACTAGTCTCAGGAATTTACTACGTATACATTCGTCATATATACATTCATACTTGTTCCGTAGATATTTGTAATGTTTAACTTTATATACTGTTCTGCTCTCTAAATTGGAGGAGGAAATACACGTATCTGTTTGTATAGTTCTGCAAATGTGGTCTAAGTTAGATCTATGTTGAGACAACGTAGTTTTTTTGGGACAAAATATTAACACTAACTACGAGACAATGATGCATATTTGGTGACTAATCTTTCTTTTGTATATACACCTTACAATACGTTTTCCGGCCTAAAATATTTACATTGTATATAATTTGGCAATTAATGAGGAAAAGACATACATGTATTCATTATAACATGTATACATGTATTTAAAGACATTTTTAGTCATACATGTATACATATATTAAAAGACATTTTCAATATGACATGTATACGTGTATTTAAAGACATTTTTGTTTCATAGTTTTGCAACTTTACCATTTTTTAAATTCTGAACTATAATATACGTAACTTTAAGTAAAATGCGATTCCTACCTCAAGCGGGAAGAACGGGGCTATTATGGAAAGGCTTAGGAAACTAACTAAACTAGTTGTGCACGTGGCCACCAAAATAATCAGTTGATCACGTGATAATTTCCGCAAACTAAATCCTTTCACTTCCGGTTCCGGTTCCTCATCAATAGACACGTTTGATAAAGAAGTTCTAGAACTTGATTTATGTGATCTGGACAGTGAATCATCCAACGAAATCTCATCTTTGAGTGCGGAGTAACACACTCTAGTTTCTGTTTTCGTTCGTACTCCTTCATTCAATATTTCATCTGAATTTGTTCCCAACAACCTTGTAGATTCGACACATTTATCATCATCATACACAGACGATGTAGTTGTTTTTCCATCGTTCACTAAACTATCAGAAACATCACTCGCCTCACTATCTTCCTCCATGTCTGAAGAGTCGGTGGCGTTGTTTCTATAGCAACCGTTTCCAGGTGATTTTGTCCGTCTTTCATTGTCACAAGGTGAATGTCTGATTTGGTGTTTATGAATATTGTGTGAACTGTTTTTATTTGAGCGATGTTTCGTCATTTTACTTTATATCGTTGCCTTTAGTGTATAAGTCTTCGTACTGATTGTGGATTGGTGAATTTATATCACGTGACGGTGTGACAAAGGAAGTCGTCTGGAGAAGTTACGCTGAAATATAAAACAGAGCTATATAATACATGGTAATGCAGCGTAAATAATAGCCATAATATCTAGTATTTCAAATACATAAACACTGTATCAGTGATATGCTTACATTTTTACTAAGGAACGGAATGTTAAACAAAATATATCTTGAAAAAAGATGATCGGCGCAATTTGAAAGATAAGATTTGTTGTGCAACATAAAAAAATGCCGAGGTGTTACAATTGCTGGTCACTCTTGATCCAAAATGGATTTCGGTAAATTCACCGAAATTCGGTGCATTTCGTTATGGTAACGTAGCTTTTATCGAAAGATTAACCAATCTGCGTCAAGATTACAAACGTTGTTCGGCTGAAGAGAAAATGCCTTGTTGGTTAACGTAATATTTGATTGGTTTACATAACACTGATATGCAAATATCAAAACCATGTTAGTACGGCTGCGCCGTATGCTTTTCAAAGATTGATGTGACTTGAGACATTAAAATGCTGTCCTCCTCTTGCAGAAGACCAAATGAAACGGAAAAACTGAGAATATTTTAACAATTTTAACATGATAGTTTTTTCACAGTATTTTATAACTAGCTCAACTTTTATAAAAAGTACCAGATTATGTTTCATATATTCAGTGCATTTAGTTATATACCCGTATCTATTTCAATCCTGCATTATGTTCGTTCCTTTTACCTGCACGTTTACATACATGGAGCAGGCAAAAATATACACAATACAGTAAAACCTCACTTAAAGATCACCTCAATAATAAGACCACCTCTAAATCATTACCACAAAGTCCATTTTCACTGTTTTGCTCTATTCAACTTCAATATTTACATCACCTCAACTTAAGAAGACCAATTTTCAAGGGTCCCAATGGTGGTCTTATTATTGAGGTTTTACTGTAGTGTCAAAATAAACTTCCATTCACGGTTGACAAAATTATTAACATACTAGGCTTATAATATTGGCACTCGAGAATATAATACCAAAACAACTTTATCTTAATGTATTCTTTAACTAAAATATAAAACTGCCGACTTCCAGCTATCAAGTTACGGTAATCGATTCAATTATAATGTTCTCGTGATGGGTTAAAATACAGAACGAAATGAATAACTTATATATACTGGTCAAAGGTGCTAGCCCGCCATTGTTGTTTACATTATCTTCGGTCGTGATAAAACAGGCTGCAATTTTGAACCTAATTTGTTTCATTTTGTTATCGACTCAATTAAATAGCTCAATTATTTCTGATAGTACAATTATTGCTGGTAACAATAATACAAACAAATAAGAGAGAATAAGTTGCTACAGGGAACGCCACATACGTAAGACAATGCCTCTCCACACAGACCTCCATGAAAAAAACAGTTCATAAAACATCAGACATTTGAGGAGGCTCAAGGGTACATACGTAAGGGAACAGGGCGCAAGCAATGGCCTGGCCGACCATAAACATTTATCCAGTAGCATTTTTAGAACTATATATGAAATACTGGCGTTGGGATAGCATTTTAGACCAGTGCAGAGACACGCAGAGAGAGGACGCTTATAAGCACTGATGCTATAAACTAGTACAGGCGCTCATGAGGTACTAGTTTACCATACATGATAACATTTTTATGTTTCCACTCAAAAATAAGTAGGTTCTCTGTTTACACTTGAATGTAAATAGTATTTGGCGCGAGCTGTTGTAAATAAAGATAGTATGTTAAGTGGACACGTAAATAGTATGTTTAGTGGATACGTAGAATCTTCAATGTGAAACTTTTTATACTAGCTCAAATTTAAACCATATCGATCGTAGGTTATAGGCATATAAAGGACATACAGTAAAACCTCAATAATAAGACCATTATTGAGACCCTTGGAAACTGATCTTCTTACTGAGGTGGTCTTAATATTGATGTTAAATAACGAGCAAAATCATAAAAATGTACTTGAAATTGTGGTCTTAATTTTTTTGGTGGTCTCAATATCGAGGTGGTCTTTAAGTGAGGTTTTACTGTATTTCTGATTGTAAATTCACTCTCGACTAACAATTGCTAGTCCAGTATACCAGAAACAGTGGATCATTCAGAATATACAAGACACAGTTTGTATCTTCAAGTCAGTTCAAAACGAAAGTTACTCGATCCAAACAATACAAATAGTGTAATTATAATTGAAATTTAATTGATTGCATTGTAACATACATACATGTATTTGTGTATGTTGATTAACCTTTATGTTCTTCCTTCCCAACTGTTTGTGGATTTATACAATTTATGAAATAACAACACAAATTATAATTTATATACAATAAAACATCACTTAAAGACCTGTTCAATACATGAAAACTGTTTTCTTTATTTTGAGGCGGTCTTATTATTCAGATGGTCTTAAAGCGAGGTTTTACTGTATTTGTATACAAACGCAATTATATCATAGATGTCTACGTCAGAGGTGGTATTGTTCTATTATGTCTGACTAAGATTACTTTATATAACCCCTCGCGATAAGTAGGACGCGTCCATTTAAAGTAATATTGTGCTTAATTTATGTTCATTGGTTTGCATAAACAAGCATGAAAACATCATACAATGAAAGCAAAACGTCCTCTTTTTTTACGATCAGGCTATATTACAAGTTGTGTCTGTTAGTAATATGGTAAACAAGTAGATTTTCAATCGGTTATACATTGCAATGGTTCTTATTAGAGATGTTTAGCCAATGCAACAACAGTACTGGATGAAGCCAATTCTGTTCGGATGAGCCAGATATATCTTCAAGGTTATATTGATACACATTGATAGTACTAGAACCTTCACACCCTAAGTTTCATAAGAACTCGTCCATAATCTGTTTACTATCATAATTGTAAATACAATACGGTTGCGATGTGGAGCAATAGGTCTATTTCTAGATAAAGGAGTGTTTTTGTAACTGTGACACAAAGCAGTGCATAGGTAATGATTACATAATACATGGCTGTAAACAAATTTACAAAGTGTTTATTTATGATAATGTCACCCCCACTTAAAGGGCCAGCCATTTCTGACTTATGAGACACATCCTTTCTGAGTACATTTACTTCCCGATTCCTATCCTTTAATGCCAGGCATCAGGCATGTAGACTCACGGTAACCATTATTATATAACTAGCTGGTGGTTCACCAACCGGCCATATCAGAGCATACCGGGATTCGATCCTATGACCTCCCGCTCCCAAGGCGAATGCCTCAACCACTCGACCACGGGAGACGGTTGTAATTTATATTTTGTAGAACATCTATCTGTCCCATCAGAACGTAAATTATTTGAACGGACTTTTTCCAGTGTTGTTCCTTCATTGGCTATACATCTTTAGTACGAATAAGTGTATCATAATACCTATTCAAAAAGCTTGTTATATCATGTTACACACGTACAAAACCAAGGCTTGTGTAAAAACTTGAAGTTTATAGTTTGACTTCTTTCGACAAAAACAGAGGAACACGTTATTGGTACATTCTCTGATAATGCATTATAGTGTATTGTTGTTCTAACTGTATGAAAGCTATTTTTCTTTTCTTTTTTTGTCAAAACATGAACAAAACTGAACATGAAAGTTGATTTACTGAATTTTTAAATGAGTTCGTAATCAGAGTTGAGTTTATAAGAACAATAACATTCCTGGTCCGGAAATTGAACTACATTTTTGTATCTGAGTTTGGTTATTATTTACGCCGAAACGAAGTACTATGTATATGAAAACCATATTAATATAATATGAAAACCAATATTAATAACATATAAAAAACATATAAAAATATCATATGAAAAACCCTATTAATATTAATATGAAAACCATATTAATATCATATGAAAACCTTATTAATAACATATAGAAAAACATATAAAAATATCATATGAAAACCATATAAATATTACATGAAAACAATATTAATATAATATGAAAACCATATTACTAAGATAACCATATAAATATCATATGAAAACCATATAAATATTACATGAAAACAATATTAATATAATATGAAAACCATATTACTAAGATAACCATATAAATATCATATGAAAACCATATAAATAACCTATGAAAACCATATTAATATCAAACTACTCACCCATTTGAGAACATTGGTTCAAAAAGTTTAAACGCTGTTCATATTCCTGTCACAAACAATAAAATATATATGGTGGTGTTTACCGAGGTTTCCCAATGATTTAACATAAACAGACACGACTGATCATGAGTGGTGTAAACAACAGTTAATTTTCAAACACATCCCGGTCATTCAGTGATCTTAATCGAGTATAAACAACTTACACCGTGCACGCAATACATTTACACATAGTAAATATTCATCGGGTTTTAAATCCGTACATTACCCTCGATACGTAATTGGTTTTAATTTACAAAAGACAGTCTATATAACTTGTCACGATCAGTATATAAATATCCACTCACAACGGGAAGCATGTGACAGTTAAAATGTAGTACATGAGTACTTTGTGTAAACACGCGAGTTATGCTATTAAAATAAATTCCGATCAACTACAGTACAAGGCACAACGAAATAAGAGGGCTGATATCTGTCATATCACCTTAAATATTTGTCAATTAACTGGTACAACGCACTTTTCGCAACGGGCATCGAACAATCTCTTACATACACTGACCCAAAATGAAAACTTTACACTTTATTTTTTTGAATATTTGTTTTGTTAGTATATATGTTGTTGTAAGTGTTACACATGTTTATCACGATTCCATTGCGGATAACGATTATGCAATTGGTTTAAAAATCGCCGGTATATTCATGCGTCCAAACAGGATAAAGTTTTCCTTACTTTGCACGTGCGCAGCAACATTGGTTTCACTTACAGGTTTTACACTGACAAGTAATCATTTGCAGCTTAGCACAGATAAAAAATATTGAATTTGTTTTAAAAATCAATTGCATTTAGTGATGCCACGTCTTACTGAAGATCAGAGAAACCAGGCTATTGGTATGCTCCGGGCGGGGTCAACGGTAAATAACGTAGCGCGTCATTTTGGCTGCTCCAGACACACTATTCATAATCTTGCGAACCGGTACAACTACTGGATCTGTCAGAGATCGTGCAAGACCCGATCGCGTACGTGCTACAACGTTACGTACTGATCGCGTTATCACGTTGACTCACCTACGTAATCGTTTTTTACCAGCAACCATTACTGCTCGGCGTTACGGGGTTCATGCACGGACGATCATAAACCGTTTGAGGCAGAACCGTGTTCCTATTCGTGCTCGTCGTCCATATTCTGGACAGATTTTGCCGAGCTGCCAGACTGTTATGGGCACGACGTCATTTGCATTTCACGCGCAACCAGTGGAAATCGATACTTTTTAGCGATGAGTCACGGTTTACTGTCAGCCATGCAGAATGCAGAATACGCATCAATCGCCGTAGAAATTAAAGACTTGCAGATTGTTGTATTCAGGAGAGAGACAGATTTGGTGGTGGCAGTATTATGGTCTGGGGTGGGATAATGGGGAATCTGAAAACTGATCAGGTCATTATCCAAGGAAATCTAAATGCTCAAGGTTATATCAATGTTTTAAACAATACAATGATACCATTCATGCAATTAACGGACCTAGCACTTTCCAGCATAACAATGCAAGGCCTCACAAGGCGCGTATAACTACACAATTCCTTGCTCAAAATGATATTAACGTCTTGCCTTCGCCCGCTGTATCCCCAGACTTGAACCCAATAGAACACATATGGGATAAATTGGGTCGGAGAGCCAGGTCCGAGCATCAAATTGATACCATAAATGACCTCCGAAATACACTTGTGTTAGAATGGCAACGTATTCCAAACGCGGTCATACAACGTTACGTAAATTCAATGAGGCGACGTATTCTCAAATGCATTCGTAAAAATGGCGCTCACACTGATTACTGATGCTTCTTATAAAACCACTCAGTCAGTACTTTCTTACTCCAAATGTTGTGTGATAATTTACATTTTTCTGGAATTTTCATTTCGACCCATCTCCACTTAATTGTTCATAAAAAATATGCATTGTCTGATTTTTTCCCAGTAAATTACATAAACACATTGATATTGCATTGAAGCTTCAATGAAAGAAAAAATTAACCCCGAATATACATTTATCAACAAAATACATACTTTTGAAATCGATATAAAGTATTCATTTTGGGTCAATGTATCTCAAATTTAAACCATATCGATCGTAGGTTATAGGCATATAAAGGACATATAGTAAAACCTCAATAATAAGACCATCATTGAGACCATTGGAAACTGGTCGTCTTATTGAGGTGGTCTTAATATTGAGGTTGAATAATGAGCAAAATAATAAAAATGGACTTGAAATTGTGGTCTTAATTTTGAGGTGGTCTTTAAGTGAGGTTTTACTGTATTTCTAATAGTAAATTCACTCCCGACTATCAATTGCTAGTCCAGTATACCAGAAACACTGGATCATTCAGATTATACAAGACACAGTTTGTATCTTCAAGTCATTTCAAAACAAAAGTTACTCGATCCAAGCAATACAAATAGTGTAATTTAAATTGAGATTTAATTGATTGCATTGTAACATTCATATATGTATGTTAATTTACCTTTATAGTTTCCCTTCACACTCGCTTGTAGCTTTATACAATTTATGAAATAACATCGTAATTTATAATCTAGATACAGTAAAACCTTACTTAAATACCTGCTCATTACATGAGTCTGTTTTTATGGACCAGATTATATTTTTCTTGCATATTTTTACTCGTTATTCCGACCACCTCTCAGGTAAGACCGACTTCCTTCTGATTTATATAGGGAAATTTTTTGAAAAATGTCTTGTCCAGAAAAATGCTTATCAAAGGTCCATGTGCACATTGTAGCCGGTAGAGCTACAAGGCCAGTGGGCCCTCATGGGTCCGGCTTGTTTTATTTTTCTAGCATCTAGCCAGGACCCCAGACTATGAGACTGCATCAATCGTAACTACTCGGTGGTATTCGGCAATGAGGTGTTCCGAATGAGATTGCAAAATTAGCCTGGGGTCCTGTCTCACTGATTGCTAACGCTGTCAGTATAGCCAGGCGGAATACAATCACTTCGATTATCTGATTGGACAAGATTACCTAATGGTGCCCTCACACCATAGCGTATGCTGAAACCTATGAGTTGCGTGTAAAAATATATTTGTATACGCACCAAACGCAACCGAAATCAACAATTTTGTCAATTTGTAACCTATTCGACCTATGGGTTGCGTGTGAATTGCGTGTGGGTTACGTGTGGGTTGCGTGTGGGTTGCGAACTGAACTTATGATCTCCCAATATCTGCGACCATCGGCGTACGAGTTGCGTGTGAGTTGCGTGCTGAACTTACGCGTTACGTTTGAGTTGCGTTCAAAACTTACAAGTTGCGTTTGACCAGCGTGCTAGTTGCGTGGTATTTGCGAATATCGGTCACGTGATAGAAACCTATAAAAGCGGAGCTGATTCAGTATTTTCTTCAGTACTTTTCTTCGGAGGTCCACCAACAACTGACACGGATCTAGAAAAGGCCCACTATTTATACCATTTCTCAACACGCAAGTAGTACGCAACTAACACGAAACTCACACGCAACTAATAGGTTGGATACGCAGGGCATATGTTGGGGATACGCTGGGAATAAGCACAATAGGTTGGGGTGCGCTACACACGCAACAGGATCGCAACAGGCACGCAACACGGTCGCAACATGATCGCAACAGACACGCAACACATTGGCAACATGTACGGTACCAAAACCTGGCCAGATACCTCAAATTTGGATCTGCGATCACCTGCGTTCATAACTTATGAGTTGCGTACCTGTTGAGATCGTGTTGCATGCGTAGCATCCCTGTTGCGTCCCTGTTGCGTATAATTTGATCGCAGGCATTCGTTCAAAATTGCATAACTTACTCTGCGTGTGTCTGCGATCACCTGCGTGCTTGTTGCGTACTTCAAACCTATAAAACCTATAAGTTGCGTGTGAGTTGCGTTCGGAACTTATGACCACTATTTTTTATTCGCAACCATACGCAACTGGTGATCGCTATGGTGTGAGGGCAACATTATGCGCGCGCATTTTCTTTATCCGGTATCTTGATCACGTGATAAACTTCAGTCCTGATCAAGATACCATTGTTCACCATATTTACGCGGTACAGTAAAACCTCAATAGTAAGACCACTATTGGGACCATTGAAAGCTAGTCTTGATATTGAGGTAGTCTTAATATTGAGGTTGTATAAAGAGCAAAACAATGAAAATGGACTTGAAAACTGTGTTCTTTATTTTGAGGCGGTCAAATTATTCAGATGGTCTTAAAGCGAGGTTTTACTGTATATGTATACAAACGCAATAATAGCATAGATTTTACGTCAGAGGTGGTATTGTTCTATTGTGTCGCACTAAGATTACTTTAAATAATCCCTCGCGATAAGTAGGACGCGTCCGGTTAAAGTGATATTGTGCTCATTTTGTATTCATTGGTTTACCTAAACAAACATGAAAAATATATTTCCTATAGAGTTTAAACATCAATAAACATGCATTAACAAAGAATGGACTCATAATGTATTGATCCGTATTTGTTGAAGAAAGATGTTTGTACATCATAAAATGAAAATAAAACTTCCAGTTTTTTAACAATCAGGATAGCCAATGTAACAACAATATACTAGATGAAGCCAATTCCAACATTTCATATTCATATTTAAGGTTATATTGATACATATTGATTGTACTTAGAACCTTCGCACCATAAGTTGCATAATAACTCGTACATAATCTGTTTACAATCATAATTGAAAATATAACACATTTACGTTTGTGGAGCAATAGATGTATATCTAGATAAAGGAGTGTTTTTGTAAGTGCGACACAAATTAGGTAATGTTTACATATAACATAGCTGTAAACAAATTTATAAAGTGTTTATTTATGATAATGTCACCCCCAC
The DNA here is from genome assembly GCA_032209605.1 of Mactromeris polynyma. Lineage (NCBI taxonomy): Eukaryota > Metazoa > Mollusca > Bivalvia > Venerida > Mactridae > Mactromeris > Mactromeris polynyma. The sequence goes on along the minus strand of JASFXZ010000074.1, from coordinate 174,859 downwards.
TTAAAGGCCCAGCCATTTCTGACTTTGAGACACATCCTTTCCGAGTACGTTTACTTCCCGATTCCTATCCTATAATACCAGGCATCAGGCATGTAGACTCACGGTAACCATTATTATATAACTAGCTGGTGGCTCATCAACCGGCCATATCAGAACGGACCGCTACCGGGATTCGAACCTTCGATCTCCCGCTCCCAAGGCGGTTTGCCTTAACTACTCGTCCACGGGAGACGGATAGTATTTATATTTTGTAGAACATCTATGTGTCCCATTAGAACGTAAATTATTTGAACAGGCTTTCTGTAATGTTGTTGCTTCATTGCCTATACATCTTTTACACGAATAAATGCAACATAATACCTATTCAAAACGCTTGTTATATCATGTTACACAAGTACAAAACTTGTCAAACCAAGGCTTGTTAAAAAATGGAAGTTTATATTTTAATTTACAAACTTCTTTCGACATATACAGAGGAATACGTTATTGGCACATTCTTTGATAATCCATAATGTATTGATATTCTAACAGTATGAAAGGTATTTATCATTTCTGTTTGCTTTAAAACATGAACAAAAATGAGCATGAAGGTTCTTTCAGAAAGCACGGTGATTTATTTAATTCACACATGACTTCTTAATCAGAGTTGACTTTATCAGTACAATTTCATGACTGACCCAGAAATTGAACTGACTACATAAGGTTATTATTTACGCCGAAACGAATTACAATACATATGAAAACAATACTAATATCATATGAAAACCATATTAATATCATATGAAAACCATATTAATATCATATGAAAACAATACTAATATCATATGAAAACCTTATTAATATCATATGAAAACCATATTAATATCATATGAAAACCATATTAATATCATATGAAAACCATATTAATATCATATGAAAACCATATTAATATCATATGAAAACCATATTAATATCATATGAAAACCTTATTAATATCATATGAAAACCATATTTATATCATATGAAAACAATATTTATATCATATGAAAACCATATTAATATCATATGAAAACCATATTTATATCATATGAAAACCTTATTAATATCATATGAAAACCATATTTATATCATATGAAAACAATATTTATATCATATGAAAACCATATTAATATCATATGAAAACCATATTTATATCATATGAAAACCATATTTATATCATATGAAAACCATATTAATATTAAACTACTCACCAATTTGAGAACGAAGTTTCAAAATTAAAAAAGCAGTTCATATTCCTTACACAATCAATTAAATATACATTGCGGTGTTAACCGAGGGTTCGCCATGTTTTTCGAAAGAAAATTTAACATAAACAGACACAAATGATCATGAGTAAATATCCACCGGGTTTTAAATCCGTACATTACCCTCGATCCGTAATTTGTTTTAATTAAAAATTACAGTCTATACAACTTGTCACGATCAGTATATAAATATCCACTCAAAAAAGGAATCATGTGACAGTTAAAATGTAGTGCATTGGTATTTTGTGTAAACACGTGAGTTATGCTATTAAAATGAATTCCGATAGTACCCGTTTAGAAGCGTTTAACTATAATATAACGCACAACGAAATAAGAGGACTAATATCATCTGTCATATCGCTTTAAATATGTGTCAATGAACTGGTACAACGCACTATTCACCACGGGCAGCGAACAATCTCTTACATAGATGAACTTTCACTGGTAAGAATACGATGAAATGTTAAAGCATTGAAGTTCAATCTAAATTGATTAAGTTGCAAAAATAAACAATGTCCTCATAGTTATTGACCTTACTTACGGACACTATCTTTATAGCAATGAACTCGCTAGCAAGTAGAAACGCATAAAATAACTTAACCATATTATTTTAAGTAGAATATTAACATTGGTAAGTGTTTGCCATTTTCTGGCGTGAGTTCCGTATCGTAATGAAGACGATTTCATACAATTTATCGTGACGGTTTGTGAAAAAGCATTCTTAATGCCCGGTCTTGTAACCGTTACATACCACTCAGCACTCTGCACTCAGTGCTCTGCACTCGGCACACGGCACACGGCACACGACACTCAGCACATGGCACTCGGCACACGGCACTCAGTACTTAGCACACGACACTCAGCACTCTGCACTCAGTGCTCTGCACTCAGCACACGGCACACGACACTCAGCACATGGCACTCGGCACACGGCACTCAGTACTTAGCACACGACACTCAGCACTCTGCACTCAGTGCTCTGCACTCGGCACACGGCACACGACACTCAGCACATGGCACTCGGCACACGGCACTCAGTACTTAGAACACGACACTCAGCAAACGGCACTCGGCACTCAGCACACGACATTCAGCACACGGCATTCAGCACACGGCACTCGGCACTCAGCACACGGCATTCAGCACAAGGCACTCAGAACACGGCACTCAGTACTTAGCACACGACACTCAGTACATGGCACTCAGTGCTCTGCACTCAGCACACGGCACACGGCACTCAGCACATGGCACTCGGCACACGGCACTCAGTACTTAGTACACGACACTCAGCAAACGGCACTCGGCACTCAGCACACGACATTCAGCACACGGCATTCAGCACACGGCACTCGGCACTCAGCACACGGCATTCAGCACAAGGCACTCAGAACACGGCACTCAGTACTTAGCACACGACACTCAGCACAAGGCATTCAGCACACGGCACTCGGCACTCAGCACACGGCATTCAGCACAAGGCACTCAGAACACGGCACTCAGTACTTAGCACACGACACTCAGTACATGGCACTCAGAACACGGCACTCAGTACTTAGCACACGACACTCAGCACATGGCACTCAGAACACGGCACTCTGCACTCAGCACATGACACTCAGAACATGGCACCCGGCACTCAGCACAGGACACTCAGCACACGGCATTCAGTACTCTGCACTCAGCGCTCTGCACTCTTCACTCAGCACACGACACTCAGCACACGACATTCAGCACACGGCACTCAATGAATTTCGTAAAATTAAATAGTTTTCATGTCTTAAAAATGAGCAGAACATCCATTTCTCTATCATATACATGTAGTAGGTGTAATCAGATCCCTATGACCACAAGACTGACCAGTGCAGAGTGATTAATGGCCCTGCTGATAGAAATAAGTGATATCATTACAAGCATAATAAACACTAAGTTGTGAAGAGAGGCTTTGAAAACTGGGGAAAATCCAGAAAGCTGGTATAAACTGTAGGACTGTTTTGTCTTTCCGGAAACGAAACAAAGACAGTAGTATGACGAACAACGTGATTGGATTTAAGCTTAAATTGATTAGAGCCTGACTGAAATGGAAAGAAGGGCAGTAGCAAAACACTATCTAAACCTTAACAAGGTAAGGTACCTTAAGTGCAATACTTACTTTACTTTTATTCCTCCAGTATTGAAGATCAAAACATATATACATATATTTCATACAGTGTAAATGGTTTGCATAATTGGCGCCGCCTATGAGGGCGGGGCCTTTAATGGAATCACGAAATTTTTGAGACTAAGGTAGGAGCATCTATTTATAACTGAATCTATTTTTTCATTAAGGGTTAAACTGCAGTAAATATTACACGTTACTTTTTGTATTTTTATGATTTAGAAATAAAATATTTTTAATGCATTTGTATTGTCGAATAAATGTCTTTTACAAAGTTAAAACGATATGTTTATGATAAATACTTGCTGATCCCCGAAAAATAGGACGATTCTACATAAACAGCATGTGTGTTAGGTGTCGAAGATAAAATAATAAAAACATAATTATAAAAATCTTCATTTTCACTTTACTTAAATCAATATTAACACAGTGGTACTTGTAACGTGGATATTCATGCAAGTTACGGTGTTAAAAAGGAAATACACACCAAAGATAGTGTGAAAATGGACTATTCCAAAACGGACGATTCTACATAAACAGCATGTGTGTTAGGTGTCGAAGATAAAATAAAAAATAATTAATTATAAAAAACTTCATTTTCAATTCACTTAAATCAATATTAACACAGTGGTACTTGAAACGTGGATATTCATGCAAGTTACGGTGTTTAAAAGGAAATACACGCCAATGATAGTATGAAAATGGACTATTCCAAAACATTTTCCGCCATTACGCTATTCCAAAACATTGTGCACCAGTTTTGCGGCGCCCTTGGATGCTTTGCATCAATGCATTTCTTGTACATAACTCTAATAATAAATATCTTACCACATAAATTGCGATAAGTATGCATTAGTATACACAGCAACAATAATCAAGTATTGACAAGTAAAAAACTGCTGCCTGATGCAGCAAAGGTGGGTGCACGGCGTAAACTAAATGAAATAGAACAACTGCAATTTGAACTAACAGTATGTGTTTATTATGCTTTAATGTGTAACTATATATTAATGTATAAAAAGTACATTTGTAGTTTTAGTAGTAGGAATTTATTAAGGAACAGACTAGTTTTTGTATGGACAGTTAAACAGAAATAGAAATTGATAGTGCGGAAAACTTTCATGATAATGAACATCATGCATGTAAATTAAGACAACATTATACATCTCAAAATGCAAAACATTGATTGAAACATATTAACATTAATCACAATCATTATCACGGTAGAAATACCGACAAATTTACATAATTAGTATTTACTAAAAATTAAAAAGAAGAACAATAATCACTAAATGATATTGCATATCATGTCAAAATGTGAGAGCACTACAGTTTAATTAACAACATGTCAGTGGACAAACAGACATCTAGCATCACACACTGAATTAATCAAGCAATGTGTGAATGTAAAATGAGTTTAGACATTTTGAAAGTTAGAAAAATAGTGTAATTTAATGTAAATGATAGCTAAAAAGTGACACATGAGAGAACTATAAAATGCTACCTGAATGAACAAGTGGTAGGAAGTGAAAGCAGGCCGTAGTTTATGAATGACTATTATAATAAGGCAAAGAACATAGCTAAGAGAAATAAAACCATATTTACTTATATCTCAAACATATTTACAGTGGAAAGAAATAATGCAAAAGTGACCAAAATGCAACACAATAACTCAATACAAAAACATTAATCACTAAATGATATAGCACCTTGTCAAAATATGATATCACTTCAGTATGTAACAACCGCATGCTAGAATCACACACTGGATAAGTTATCAAGCAGTGTGAATGTATAATGAGTATAAACTTTGTGGAGGACTGGATAATGGTGAAATTGTATATGTAAATGAAAACTGTAAATGACGGATTTAGCAGACTTAGTATATGAATGACTAGAGAAGTAAACAAAAAGAACATAGCAAAGAGAAATATAAACGTATTTACATATATCACATACATATTAACAGTAGAAAGAAATAATGCAATAATGACCAAAAGCAAAAACGATTACTCAATACAATCAAAGCAAACAAATGGGGTGTGGGACAGTACCACTTGTCTATGTAGCCAAGCTGGCAACTCGTTGCATATAAGTTTCTGTTTTGTAACTATAGTCAAACCTGTGTTAAAGACCACCTGCGAACAAAGACCACTATTGCAAAACCTGTCTGCAAAGACCATCAATTTTATCTCCCATCAGACCAATTTAAATGATATTTAATATGTTAATAGAGACCACCTGTAAACAAAGACCACATTTTGCTGTTCCCATGGGTGGTCTTTACAGACAGGTTTGACTGTAAACAGTTTTATAATATCAAAGTTTGTGTAACTAGGTAAGAAGGTTTGCATGGAATATGGAATAAAACAAAAACATACGACATAAATGTGAAAAAGAATAAAAAATTATTGAAGAAAGAATAAACATTTTTTCCAAGAGATCTTCAATCCGACTTGTTCTAGAAATGCTAGATTTTCAATCCAAAATAAAGAAAAATGGTCAGTAATAATGGTAGAACCTTAAGACTGTAAAACAAGTGAAATGTTTGTCACGATTGTAAATAAATGAAATACAAAGATATTAGACCCTTTATGTAACGTTTGTGAATATTTAATTTTAAATGACATATTAAATTCTATCCTCGCTAAATTAGAGTAAAATCAGTATGGCCAGGCATAAAGTTATGATAACACTAGCTTGCCATAGGTTATGAGTTATCTTGTTGCAGTGGGGTATTTTCCAATTAATTTTCAAAGCACAACTTTGATGAAAATGTAACAGGTTTTTTTAGAGATGAACAGCAGACAAGGTTTTCAAGTTTCAGACACCTGTGACCTTGACTTTTAACATTATGACCCCAAATTACAATATGAACTACTAGACTTCATACTGATACTTCCCAGCAAGTTGATGAAAATCTATTACTGGATTTTGGAGATAAAGGGAGAACAAGGCAGACTGGACAGACAAACATACAACATGTGGAGACATAATAAATACAAGATGATGAACACATATGTACAAGCAATAACAAAGTTTATATAATTATACATTGTAGTTAAATATTAGTACTAAACTGTTTACTTCATATGCAGCTTAATTGCAAAAACATCATCTTTTATATAGTTTATACATGAATCCAGGTCAAATCATCCAAGCTTTGTTTTAAAGGAAACTACTTTGAGCTTAGTCAGTAACAAAAAGTATGTTAGACCAGTTGTATCAAAAGTTGAAAGTAGACTGCAGACACAGCATAGGGCTATTCAAGGAACATTTTTACCCGGTTTGGTTTAAACTGCTCTAGCAGCTTTAGATATAATATCCAAAATATGTCAGCGAATCAGATGTTGGATGTAATTTTGGTACAGTACAATCATGTGCCATGTTCATAGCAAATCAGCCAAAGGGTTAATAGATTTTTTTAGAAAAAATGTCTGGCAATCAGAAGCCCAAGTGGCTATTTTGGAATTCGAGTGGGGCTGACTAGGGCTGTGTGACACAATATTTGAGGACAATCATGCAATGAACAAATCTCGAATGAGTTAAATAATTAAAAAATATCAAAGTGAAACAAACAGCAATAAAACACCTGAAGACTGAGGCAAGACATGAATATTGCAAAAGCACATTAATGTAAGAACTGTTACAAGTATCAAAGACAAGCAAAGTCAACTATCAAAACACAGTACAATATATTCAAATAAGAGGCCCAAGCAAAAATTAAATCAAAATAAGGGAGGGCTTGGTTTTTTTAAAACTTTTGAGTGCTGACTGGGTTTTTTACATGTGGTTTTTTGACATACTTAACTTTTGCCATACAGTAAAAAGGTATGTATGTATAGTATTACTGTGTTTATGAGGTTGCCCGTCGCCGCGCACATTTTATAATGCACATTATGGTAATTTGGTCGACCCGGTATGTCTGCCGCACACCATAAATATACTTTTTTGATGCCAGTAGAGAAGTATAGGTCAAACAGACAATTTTTGAAGCCAAATACGGTCACTGCATAGTGCCAATGAGACCCATCGTACAGTTACCATTTTCCTGGCATCTAACCAGTACTTTCCTGGAATCTACCCAGTACTTTCCTGGTTACATGCCAAGGCGTATGCACAAATATTATAAATATTGTCCCTGAAGTAAATTTCATTGCACTAACAAGCTGATTTTATACATTTAAGAATAAAGGGCCAGAAAATACTGCACTCCACAGGATGCAATATATTAACCCCATTACCTACAGAAATAAAGTTACTGCTAATGGTAAATTTCAATTTTTAAAAGCAACCAATGAAGAAAATAATAAAGTGGTGTGTTAGAGGTTGTTGAGGGGAGTTTTTTTTCTCTCTCTGAAACAGTCGTAAATCAAGAATAAAATCCACATTTTTTGTTTCTAGGGTTCCCTCTGTCATTCGCCAATAACATCAAATGTGAAAAAGACAATAATTTGGCAACAGGTTTTCAATTTTGGCAACAAAAATATTCCAAAAGAAATTATACTTGTAAGCAATTGCATAATTTTTCATGCTTTTTATCAAAATTGGTGTGTACTTTGAATATGCCACAGGGAATCATGTCTTCAAATTAAAAAAAATTAGCACCTTCAATACCGGGATATGAATAAATACCGAATGATATCAGAAATGGAAGTATCTAGTTTTTCGCATAACTTTGATTGCAGTCTCAGTTGTTCCGAATAGATAAGGGATCACTGTCCTTGTAAGTGCAAGTGACACTTATGTAAGGTTTACACAAATCAACAATATGAAGCTCTAATGTTCATCTTGCATATCTGGGAACATCTGCTTCACCATTCCTACAGGTACCACAACTACTTTGTCATCTATTGTTAAGAAGGAGAACTCATCTTCTTCCTGACAAACACTATCCACCTCATCAATTACGTCTTCTACTGGAAATTCTGTTTTCTGTTAAAATACAATAGTATAGGTATATTGTAAGGGTATTAATGAAACATATTTAAGAAATATCTGAACCATTTTTGCTATATTTAGGTGTTGAACCTTTCGCCTAGTGTTAAAGCTCTTTTTGATGGAGTGTGAGGATAAGTGACCCAATCGTGTTTATGATAAAAAAAATGTATTACTTTGATCTTGCTGCTGCATATACTCTTTGACGGTTTGTTGTTCTTTAATTGTGTATTTCTTTACTTTTCTGCTTTAACAATTGATTTAGTTACATGTTTATTATAACCATGACATATTAATGTCTCCATGTAAAATTTAATGGTATTAAAAAGCATTAGCCAATAACAATATATTTCAAAAGTATCAGTTGACAGCTGCTAAAATTATTAAACTAAAACTATCTGAATGGACAAAAAAAACTTTATGCCTTTTTGATGATATAACTACTGTACTAAAGTACATTCAGAATTTTTTTGCAATATCTTATTTTAGCTTAAGGTAACAGGCGACAGGATTGCAATAATTTGAACTTGCTATTTAAATTTGTATAGCAGAATATCAATGTATCATTTCCTATAATTGCAATAATTAACCTCACAATTTGTCTGTTGTTCAAGACACAACACAAATCAGATTTCCCACCCTTCCCAAAAAAATTCAAGGACTCTTCAAAGGGTATTTTCACAAAATTCAAGGACCAAAATAGCATTTGTACTGCTATTTTATTCATTCAACATGTCTTTCAAATTAACTTTTTCCATGAACATTTAAGTATTAAACTTCAAATTATGAACTTATATACAAGGAAATGTTACACGTACTTCAACGCAAGTTTTCCAAGGCTTTCAAAGTCACTATTTTTTATCTGTTTAAAGTGAGTTTATTATACAGTAGGAGAACCATGTGACATACCGTGACTAAGGTCTGGGATGTTGTTGAAAGGGAAACTTCATTTCTGTAGGTATTTGTAACACTGTCTGTTATGACAAGTCTCCAGGTTGAAAGGTTTCATTCACACATTTGCACCATAAGGCCACCTAACATTTGTTTGTTGCATCTTCAAAATATATGTTCTTTATTTTGACATTCTCAGTACCTCACATACAGCTTCTTCAGAACTTCCTGCAATAAAAGGTAAATCAATAAAATACTGCATTAGACTTTCCAATGGATAATAATGCATTTTGCCTTTCATCTCAAATAATGTTTTAGAACAGCCATTCATTTGCTGATCGTGTATCTGAAGACATCAATTTAAAGATGTCATCAGACAATTATCTTAATTGAGATTCTCCATCTATCATTGGCAGTGTTTTCCGTGGACTTTTAAAATTGAAAGTCATTGCAATTTCATATCCGAGGCCAGGGTCATTTCCAAGTATTGGAGGTCATACAGGAATATGCTAAATCGAGTCGACGCTTATGTACTTAGACACATTCAGTCTGCATGTAATAATGAAATTGAAAGTTGAAACTGAAAGTACATTTTCGGAAAATCGCTGTAAGGTTAGAACATGTGATCAGTGTATTTAATACAACCTGCGAGTTTAAACGTTTACATGTTAATTATCACGCATGTTTGAACGATACATGACTTATGATTGAGGGAAAATACTGCAAAATATTAAACAGAGCACAGAGACGAATGCTGGCTGCATCATAACAATAAGTGAATAACAAATAAAATGTAGGTCAACCACGCGATGGGTCAACCACAATGTTGAAACGATAAAATTCAATAATTATACAGTTGAAAATATTAGTTAATGACATCAATCATAATATACAACAAAATCACATACCTTAATTTAGCTTTTGTAGCATACAAAATCAATAATGACGTTACAACGTACAATCGTTCGATTCCCGACATATATTCCCGCCGGTCTGCGCAGGCGCACAACATTCGGAAATCCTCGGCCAACTACGTCAAGTGCGGTGTTATCCGAGTAACGAAGTGGTACGGAAATGCCCGAGAGCTGTCGAGAATGAGGCGCACAATAGGCTCTGGGGTGGGACTGAAACCCGTTATCCGGGATCCGTGATTCTCCGGGATCGATTTTTAAAAATTGTTCGAGTGGAACATATGTTAACTGAAGGGTGTGAACGAATGTTCCTCTATCCGCTATTGACCGTTGATACCTACGATATAGTCCAAAATATCGATCCCGGATTTTCCCACCAAAGTCCCGGATTTTTTTAAAGTCCCGGATTTTTTTAAAGTCCCGGATTTTAGTCCCATCCTAGGCTCTGTTCGATTTTTCCCCAAATTTTGTTCTTAACCGAGTCCATTGCAAAACGACGCTAACAGAACTCAATATGCACGGCGTTGACACGCCGTGCAATAACCATAATGTATGCGATTCTGTATATGTCCATGAGTCTGTATGTCTGTGTGCATGTTTGTATGTGTGTGTAATGCGTGTTCGTGCGTGCGTGCGTGTGTATGTATCCAATATCATGTTTAAGATAGTACATGTCACTTAAACGAAACCAAATGTAAGGCAAAACAAGTGATCTACAGATACATGATGATGGCAAAGACCTATATATAGCAACTGCCCATAGTAAAGCAAGCTTATTGTCTATTAATAGTATTAAAGCTATATGTACATTATGTAATGCAACACCATTATTACTAACAGCGAGACTCAAAATTAACCTACACTGGTCTATTGTACTCATATATATAAGTTTACCATACTCGCTATATCCAACACGGTCTATTACTGAATTCCACAGTTCTGTATGGTCATTGCGTACACAATAATATAGCCAATGAACCACCATATTATCCGTAAGTAATAAACATTTCCGACACCGCTGTATGTATCGTTCATACGTTCACTGCCATCTACAAGTACACAGAAATTCGACAGAAACTTCTTCATAATATATATACCAACTAGAGTATGCAATATGAACTAGTATTACTCAAAATACAGGTAGTTACACACGAGTTGTATCCCTTTCGAAATTCCTTCTATATGACTTTATATTTAACACATCAAGTTTTTTATATAGAAAGGGAGATAACTAGCGACAATCTCATGCGATCTAATCACATCATTCATTGTAACGTCTCCGGAGTTGCCTTCTCTTGAACAACAAACTTCCTTCAACTACATTATCAATTTTCTGGAAGTTAACATTTACTGTCAGTCTCGACCAACTTCACCTAGCAACAGTCGAAATGTACAATTCCCGAAAGTTGTTGCTCTGTACATGATTTCCATTACAGTAAAACCTCACTTAAAGACCACCCTCAATAATAAGACCACCTCGAAATTAAGACCACATTTTTTCCATTTTGACTGTTCCGCTCTTTATCCAACCTCAATATTAAGACCACCTCAATATTAATACCAGTTTTCAAGGGTCCCAATGGTGGCCTTATTAGGGAGGTTTTACTGTATATAACATGATATCATCTGACTAAATGTCACATCATAACAGACACACTAAACATTAATTGCCGTTTCAATATGTTTGCATGTTGACCAATTTAAGCATTACTTAAGATAATGAAAAATTGCTAATGAGAAAACTCGCATTCAGTCAGAAACGGCTGGCATACCTCCGTCTCAGTGTTGTTAAAGGTAATTCCGTAGTCAAAATGTTTTAACTACCGCCATTTTATTAGTACTGTATTGTGTACTGTACTGTCCTATTCTGTATATCATTTTGTACTGAACTGTTCTGTATACTGTTTTGTACTGTACTGTGAACTTTATTCGGGGAGGCGCAGTGATCGAGGGGTAGAGCGTCTGACTCCTGGTCAGAAGGTCGTGTGTTTTCAGAAGGTATCATATCAAGGTTAAACAATAAATGTATATACCTTATTTACAATGTGGCCTTCTATTAACACGATGCCAAAACACACGCACACGCACAAGAAATAAATTGTTCAAGTATTAATATCAGGATGTCTAACAATATTTACTTATCAAATTTTCATTCACTCTATAAAATTCTCAAAAACACAAACAAAATTAGATATAGTTAGTCACGTGATATTTATCACGCAGAACTTATATTCCGTTTCGAATATGAAAAAGTTTGACTTGGTTTTCTTGAAGAAACTCTCAATATTTTATATAAACTGGTCAAAAGTGCTAACCACCCGGTAGTATTTCTCATAGTTTCTTAAAATCTGCTGGATATATCTTCTGTTGAATTTTGAGTGTAATAAGCTATAAAAGACTTGAAGTATCTGGGAAACCTGTCATAAAGCACGTTTATCGTGTCAGATCATACTTATTGTCATAATGTAATGCCGAAGAATTTCAGACTACAAAATTACGGGTTGGCTCTTTTGACCAGTATAGAATATAAATTGAGTTACTTAAACAATTTACAGTGAAAGGATGTTCATCAAAATTAGCACTTAATGATCAGTTTACCGGTTGAATTCCTGATGCGGTTATCTCCCCTTGACCTGAAATGGCCACTATGTTCTTAATCGGGTACTTGATTGATAGAACATTTCTTCAGGGTTTTTTTCATCCTTATTTTTACAACTATGTAAAATTGACCTGGGCGTTTCATTAAATAATTAATGAAATCATTATTATTGACCTATTAAAAGGAATAATTTGTCTCCCACTAAGAGATAAGGTGTAGGAAACGTGAACAATGTTAGTTACTAGTCGTTCTTATGCAATACCCGGCGCTTTGTTTAAAATGTCTGCTTTTATTTTGGGACCGTGGGAAAGAGATTTTTCCTTCTCATATTGACATACATTTGTCCACAGGAGGTTGTCACGAGTTCTCTCCCTTTATCACTTCTATAGTATATGGGAGAGAACTCGTGACAATTTCCTGTGGTATTTACTAGACACAGACTTTATCCTCTCAGAACCTCGATGCAGTGTATCATCTTCTCAACAACAGCAACAAGGACAACAATATTATATACATATACATAAACTATAGAAGGGGTAAAGGGATAGAAGTCTAGAAGGGATACAAGGAAAGAACTCGTCTTTTTATAGTTTACTTATATTTTACTTGCTCTTTGGGTTATAACAATGTCTATACAATAATATAATGGTTATACAAGTAGAACAAATATTATTACATAAAAGGAAAAAAACACAAACAGGGTTGGGCAACAAGTTCTTTCAACGTTAGTAAATGCCCTCCCATTGTACAGTACATAACACACTTTTATGATTGACAAATTGCAGAAAAAAAACATGTATTTGAGCATTTATTTAATATAAACTTGTTATCCCGACAATATTGAACCTATACGTACTGAACTGGCAATTCACGTCTTCTGAGGAACCCTTTAATCCGTCATTATAAGACAATTACAAAGTTCTTTTTCGATCGCAAATACGTCCTAAATCAGTTTTGTTAGGTACACATGTACTATCTGTTCTCCATCAGCTTAAATCGTGTCTGATTTCAACCTTTGATCGAAACTTGCTACAACAAGGAATGATACTTAATTATCATGCGATAAGAAACGCTTATTGTACGATATATTTCCGTGATATAGACTATTGTCCTGAACATTAGGTATAAGAGGAGTTGTATCAGGAAATGAATATTGAAAACAATTGATTGAATTTTCTCTTAAAATAGAGAAGATACCTAAAAAATATTTATGTAGATCTCTGATTGCAGAGGTAAGGTTTTCTTTCAAATATTTCGTGATGTTATAATGCGTGAATGTATCTGAACCCCCCCCCCCCCCCCCCAGGAATTCCTTTATGCTTACAAATTAAACGCTCGAACGTTAGGTCATAATTAAAAATTGAATCATTTGATTGATTAAACGTTCGAAAAGAATATAGCTTCATTCAGATGTCTCTCTTAAAACACGCGTTAATATTGCGACGGCTCTCGTTTATTTAACACTAAATGAAAATAACAACGCGGAAGTAGCTTGTTTGCGCATGCGTATTGGTGATGTTTTATTCACCTGAGAAAACATGAATGACAGGTTAATGAAAATACACCAGGTAGACGGTTTTAAATTTCATGTTTTGCGAGTTATGGTGCGGAACGGTGTCTTGTCAGTGTTACTCTGTTTAATATGCAAAATTTAAAATATCTTCCTTTTACTGAAAAGGCGTGAAATAAGCTTATAGATTGTACATCACCAATATGTTTACAAAAATCAAGATTTTTAAACCTAGCAAAAGTGACCATTATAATAGATCTAGCCGTTGTCAGTTTTAAGACATTAACTTTATCCATAGATTAGTATCATTAGCAATTCTTGTTTACAAAGAACTAATTACTTGAAGATTACAGAAGTGTGTAATCTATGATTGTGTATGACTTGAGGATTATGTATGCTATATATCAACACAAATATTTCGGGTGGGGTACAGACAACTTTATAGTAGATACCGTATTTGTATAACGAAAGATAAAAGTTTATATGTTATGCTAGATTCATGGTATGATGCATAAATCTGTTCGCGGAGGATTAAATTTATTGTGAGGTATGTATTACTATATTCATCTACATCTACATCTAAGTTTTTCTCCCGAGCATTCATAAATGAATATTATTGGAAGTTGCGCTTGTCTGGAAAGCAGTGTTAGTAATTAAATAATTAGGTGCATCTTAAAAGATATAGTACAAGTACAAGAGTAAAATCAGAGAAAGTATACAGTGTGCAATGGTTAATTTTTAAAAATTGATAAAAGCGTCATCGTCAGTCTAGAAGTTGACCGAGCCCAGTCCCTCCTTGAATGCATCGAGGCTTGGGCTAGATTTGACCAGGTGGGGAAGGCTGTTCCAGTACCTTACTGTCCGTGGGAAAAATGAGTTCATGTGGTACTGGGTTCGGGACTGAGGGATTAAGAAGTTCAGATTTCTGGTGGGTATAAGATGATTGTGGTCTACATATATTAGTTGATGGTGGATTTTGTAAAGTACAATGAGGGAAGTATGAATTCTGCGGTAGGATAGAGTGTTCCATTGGAGAGAGTTGAGCATAGATGTGACACTGCTGTAGGGCGAGTAATCATTAAGGACATAGCGGGCTGCTGATCTTTGAACGCTTTCTAGCTTATTTGTAAGGTGTATTTGCCAAGGGTGCCACACAACTGAGCAGTACTCAAGTTGTGGACGTACGTATGTCTGGTAGGCTGTCTCTTTGACTTGTCTGTTGTTTGTCTTAACGTTTCTTTTGATGAATCTAAGGGAATTTTTTGATTTTGAGACGACGTTGTTGATGTGATTGGACCAGCTTAGATCTCTCGTGATAGTGACACCGAGATACTTGGCATTTTCAGTTGTTTTTAGAACGGTGTTATGGAGGGTGTACGGATGGATGATCGGAGACCTTTTACGAGATATCCTTAGGATCTCGCACTTGTCAGGATTAAATTGCATGGCCCAATCACGTTCCCACTGTTCAAGTCTGTAGAGGTCATTTTGTAGGGAAGCACAGTCTTGTTGAGATTTGATTGTCAGATATACTATTGTGTCGTCAGCAAATAATCGGGCTTTACTTTTAATACTGTCCGGTAGGTCATTAATGTAGGTTAGGAATAGGCATGGGCCAAGGACAGAGCCTTGAGGGACCCCGGATAGGACAGGGAGTTCATCTGACATATGGCCCTCCACTGCCACTCGTTGTGACCTGTTGTCTAGGAATGATTTTATCCAGGTGTTCGCCTCAGTGTGAACCCCAAGCTGCGACAACTTATGGATCAGCTTGTGGTGATCTACTTTGTCAAAAGCTTTGGAAAAGTCCATTACTGCTACGTCTGTCTGTTGTCCTTTTTCTAGCGAATCATACGCCTCAGTACAGAAACTAGTGAGCTGGGTTTCACAGCTACGGTTTGACCTGAAACCATGTTGGAGGGGGGTAAGAAGTTGGTGCTTGTCAAAATGTCTCATAAGGTTGGATGTGATTATGTGTTCCATCATTTTGGAGGCGATACAAGTTAGAGATATGGGTCGGTAGTTACTGGGCTTTGACCTTGCACCCTTTTTAAAGACTGGGGCTATAGTGGCAGTTTTCCAGTCTGATGGAACAATACAATTTTTGTGGTATTATGTCTGTGATCAATATATTGATTTCTAAATTGTGTGCATATATTTGAATATGAATGTACACATATTTTGAATTGATTATGTATTTCTAATAAATGCATGTAAATAAATATATATCTTTTAAATAGTATATGGATTGTAATGTATGTATGGCAGGGGCGTAGCTAGCGGAAAATTGAGTGTGCTCTAAAGTAAATTTGAAGGCCTTCAGACTTGTGAAAGATTTTGGTGTTTCGGTGCTATAAGTCTGCTGAAGTTCTCTTACCCAATTTTCCATTTTGATTTTTGCCGCATTCTTCCAATGCAACCGTATTTTTGCAGAAGCGTTTCGATACTTCCCAGTTTTGAATTGTCGTTAATAAGTCTGAGTTGCAACTTGTCGTTTTAAAAATACAGTTTTATCTGTATTAGTTTGTTGTAAGACAATGCCTGTTCACTTTCAATTTCTATACCTCAGTTGCAGTAAAATATACAGGAAATAATGTGCTATCATTTCATTTACCTGTGACAAAAATTTTGCTGAGCAATTAAAATGTAATTTTTGGAAACTTATCTCAATCGATACTTACCTATATTTATTTTGATAAAGTTCAAGTGTTTTTATAATGATACCATAAATTTGAATGACATACATTTATTTTGTTATAATCTCTTTGCCTTCCAAATCTTGTTACACATTTACTGAGAAAGAATTTATTGCTTCTTTAAAAATAAGTCCAACAAATGTATTATGCAAATTTTGGTGTATGCTGTTGGTGGGGTAACCCTGCATGTATATGGACATGTGGCAGAAAAATAAAACTGCAAATAAAAGAAATACAATAAAAATGTAGGTTTGACTGTCAGAGTCGTTCAGGGGTAAAGGTCATATTCACAGTGTCCCCATGTCTATGCATCCACTCAATTAGACTCTAAGGACAGTCACACTGCTGGTTTGTAAACTACACATGTATGTGTATAAGAATACCCTGTTTATTATAATGTTTGGAAACTTACCCACAAGAAAAAGAATGATTGTTTTGGTAAATAAAATCTGATTGTCATAAATGTACAGTGAAATTGTGTTTTGATAGATCGCTATAGCTTCATATTCTTTCTTTGAAGTTTTAATATATATTATTATACCCAATTAATGTTATCTGTGACTCACTTACAATGTGGTTGCATATTGTACTTGTACTTGATTTCTGTTGAGCAATGAAAAAATACATTTTTTTTTTCGATTGGTAAACTTGGGTTGATTTGTAAAACTATCTAAATAAATGGTACGAAAGGTCAATTGATCATTTGATTGTTTAATTTTCAGTCTCATCAATGTTACTTGTACATACATCCATTATAATAAAATATATCACAATTAAATGTAAAAGTACATTGCTGCTCTATACACAGATCATAATCATAGACTAAAACTTCTAATTAGGTAATTATTTACATTAAAAAAATCCTCGAAACTCCCCTTGCTAATATAATATACCAGCATCTTACTTTTAGCACTCTTTATACTATACGTAATCTATCTAAATGTATGAGTAGAGTTGTACACTCACCAACGCAGACATTTTTATATCAAGACTAGTATAATTAGCAAAAGCACTTTATGTGACATACAAAATACTACAGTAATTTTTTACTTGACTAAGACACTTGTTTATCATTCTAAAGCTAATTTAGTTACGTGTATTACTGTTATAGATAAACAGATATGAAGGTTATTCTATGTCTAGGCAAGAATAAATTGTGACCTTGACATTTAATTATCTCGAATATATATACTGGTAGTGGTCTTGCACCTAAACGTAAACCTTTTTGTCTAACATTTACATAATCAAAATTCTACCATGTATACTAAGTACTTCAGACAGTGACCAGTAGGTAGCCATGCTGGGTATACTTCAGACAGTGACCAGTAGGTAGTCATGCTGGGTATTTTTCAGCTCTTGTCCATCTAAGGCTTAAAGTTCTATAAATATTTGTAAATATTTATTTATCTATAAGTCTTGTTTACTCGGTCGACATTTCATTCTTATACCGTAAGTGATAATCTGTAGTTTTGCAAGGTTAGCCACGAATATAAACGCATATACACTACAAGAGGTCTCGACTGATGATATATTATAATTACACCAGACTTTCAATAGTGTGATGTGTAAGTTTCTGTATGCTTGATAAATTTTATGACAGGTTTCAACATTTTGAAATGATTATTTAATTAAATTCAGCGAGGATCATTACCTCATCAAATTAAATCATTAAAAACTGAATAGGATTTACATGTTCAATGAATATTAGATGTATCAAACATTCGTCTTATGATTGGTTGAAGTAAGGAGGCATGATGGTGTTACGGTCGAGTGCCAGTTCCCCGATCCGAAGGTCGTGGGTTTGAATACTGTCCTAGGCTGACTTCTTCTGTTGTTCTCACAAGTCTTGAATTAGGCATGAGTGTGTTTAGCTCATTGTAGTGACAGATATGGAGATACATAGACACATAGCAGTAACTGTATACATTTCAAAATGTAGTGAAAAAGTGTCAACTCGTACATCACTCTGCACTCAACAGTCTGATGTGAAAATTTAGTCTTTTAAGGTTCGGTTGAATGGAATGTATTACAATGCGTATGGAGTATTCTATTACGTATCATATTGCCCATAAATGTCCGCTCTTGCCAAGTTAAATCCGGGTTTTCTGAGTACATGTATTCACAGTGCCTATTTTTTGCCAACTCTGTTTGTTTGATTCACCTACTTGGAGCTTTGAGTTATAGTAGTGCTGAGTTTAATGGTTATCGGAAATCTCAGATTCACCCTCAAATCTCAAAGAAAATGGAAACAAGAAAAGACAATACTCGGCACTCAAATCTTAGACTCAGTAGAGTAGATTTTGACATCCTTGTGCCGTGTAAAGATTATAATTCTGATCCCTAGTGGTCTAAGTGGTGTCATGTGATCATGATCTTTTAGGTGCTGGAAGGCACAACTTATACCCATTAGGCTACTGTTTCCCTTATACTGATGATCTTTTTCCTAAATATTGAGTGAAAGAAATTTCAATAAAATTTACCATTACAAAAAGCTGTCTGTGTTTGGGCGTACTCATTTAACAAATAGCGAGGATATTAACTTGGTAAATAGTTATATTTGTGGAATAAACCTGCTGTTAATGATGAGTCAATATCTTGCACTCATTCGAATGAATTGATTTCTTATTTTGGGGTGTGGTTTTATTTTTCGCTTATTTTAATATGATTTATGTGTGACAAACATAACATACAAGCCTTTCCTTGAGAAAATAAATAATTAGAGATGAGTTGCTTTGTAAACAAATCTGCATCCTCATGTTTAAACTCCTCCCACACAGGCATGTCATGTGACCATGAAAATTTTACACCCAGTTATAGCCATTTATACCATATTTATCCTAATACCGTGCCCGGCACGTTGCATGGAACCGGCACAAATTGTGCATCTTATTGCAGTATTTTTTTTCTGCTGACATCTGGATGTACATGGGCCTTATTTACATACATTTTAAGACTTAATCTCAGAATAAGTCTGAGTTTGAATCTTAAAATATTTGTGAATAAGCCAGGCCCCAGGTTTAAGACTTGTACATTCCTTGTATGTGTCCTCGGTATCGTAATTATGGTCTCACCGAAACATGTGTTTACTTGATAAAAAGACAATATTTGAACTCTGCTGCTAAAAATGATTGAATTTCCAAAGTTTCTGACATAGGTTAATTATTTCTACAAAGTTTGGGTGATGGGTCTGATAGCACATGTGCCTTAATAAGAACAAATACGGTAAGAAAACTATCATTAGAACTAATACTTGGTGATTGAGTTCCAGCTGTCTGTATCCTCCCCCAGGTGATAATGACAATGCTTAGTCTTAATAGTAAAAAATATTATGTAAAAATGTGTGTGTTTATTTAGCGTCATACAGAGAGCGAGTTTGTGATATTATTAAATATTTACTAATAGGGATATCAATTAATGGCTAACAACCTTGTGTGATTAAGAAAGTTCTCTAAAGCTGTTTTACTGATATTTAAACCGGTTGGATTGGACATTGAAGTACGTAATTTTATATTTTCATGTGTAAAAAATGAAGTAAACAATTTACAACTGTTCTTACTATTACATCGGAGTGTTTCAAGATTTATGTCCATGTCGTATTTCAGTTAACTTGACAATAATATTAATTACTTCTTTATGCTTGCCAAAGTATGCGTTAAAGCGGAATGTTCTGAGATACTGTAACAATTGAATAAAACAGGTAGATTGTATCTGTACAGTTGTATGTAACTGATACTGAATTCATTTGTCTAATGTTACCCTACAATTAGCTTTGATTATTGCTATCAGTGTCTGTCTAATTTTTTGCTCCATTTAAGATGTTTATACTACTGACAATACGGACATGGCTGATTGCATGTATCTTATATAGTTGAAGGGTGTATCAATCTGTTTGTTTATTTAAGTAGACCCAGGCCATTTTGGGAAAAATGTATGTATTTTTTAGTGCGACCATGTAGCGATATACTGGAGCTGTCATTGATGCAGCAAAATGCATATCGTCTATATCAATATGTCGGCAGGGCTGTTAAAATCCACGAGCGTAACGTCCCGGACAAGTCTAATTGTTGATTTGGGCTACCAACAGTTGAGTTGAAGTTATTCCAGGACAAGTCTGTTTTAAAGCCAATTAACATCTGACATTCTAAATATCTAACAAAAATCATACATTACCGACGCCTTGAAATTGGTGACAATTCAAGCAAATTTTCTCGGACAACTAGCCTCCCATATCTGACAAGTCAAATTTAACATGTTCTCTTGTCTGGGACTCTTGTCTGGGACAAGCGTATTGGTTTTATATAATTTCTTGAGCCCTGGTCGAATTAGAAATACCAACAATACATTGATATATCAACTTCAAGTATCATGAACTTAAAATGCTATTTACATGCTGGCAGTTCAAGATCTCACTTCTACAGCACAACTGTATGATACTTTAAACTAAAATTAATGTATCATATTTTGTCATTACATTTGTATTTATGATTTTTTTTTATCCGGTTTCTGTTTGAGAGTTACTATCAATAAAATCTAAAAATATGACATTATCTACACATGAAAACGTCATATTTGTAGAATGATAACTGTTTAGTTATGGTATATTATTTTCTCGCTTGAATGCAAGCTATACAGTATAATGTTCATACATGGTCCCGATGTCTAGTTAGGAATACTTACATCAAAATACTGGCATGTGCGTAGCTACCTGTACGCAAAATATGCCGTTGTGTACACATGATTATCAAAAATAGAAAAATGTGCAATAACCCAACAGTTGAGCATTTGTATGCAGTTTGGGATATACATTTTCTGAATATACACTGCTTCAAAATTTGCTGTATTGCTTGTGAAAATATTACCAGATTGCACCATGAACATTCTAGACAACAGTTATTTCCGGGGTACTATGCCCTGAGAACCCCCTAGATTGTTTGCATACATATTCTATCAGCTCTGGCAACACCCCTAACTGACCAAAGACAGAAATGAGATTCTTAACAGTTTTGTTAAAGCTTATATGTTGATTTTTGTAACGACATATTTTAAGAGTTTGAAGTTGAATGAAAGTGTTCAAGTAACAGAAATGGATCCAGACGGGGGAGGGGTACTGGGAATCCGGACCGTTATCTAATCCTAGGACTTGAGGGTGTCCCAACTAGAAGTTGGACCCCTGGGCGTGACATCAATTGCTGGTTCCACGCTATTAGTAAGAAATCATCTACAGGCGTAGCTTAAGTTAATAATGCTGTGAATTGTAGAACATAATACAGTACCTTGCTTAATGTACTTAATCTTTCTTAATTTCTATCATCCAGGAAGTCATGTTTACCACATATTTGGTTCTTAAGGAAAAAAGCTGACATGGTCTTTTGATAAATTTTGTCAGAATGACACCCTACTATTATCTATTCATTTATATTCATCAATTGTCTGCCTATATCATGAAGATAATTGCATTCATTCCATTCAAACTTCTGATGTGAAGATTTTATCAGGCTAAAGTGATTGATAAGGCGTGAAAATATATCTTTTTCCTGTAATGTGCTGAAAGAGGATATGTCGGTAGTTGGGGATCTTTTGTGTGTATTTATATATTTCTTATATTTATTAAGACGGAAAGAGTTATATCTGACTTTCAGAACTTTAAGTCGTAAGAAATTGTTGTTTTGGGTTAATCCATCCTTAAAAAATTGTTTTTTTGCAGTTATGCGACCGACTCATGAAAAATGCTGCAACCCTTTCAGCAATGATATCATATTTTGTTTGACTCTCCACTAACAAATGGTATGCATTTGAGTGCTTGCTTAACTGCCTGGATTAATGTCTGCTTTTGTTATGGCAAAATTAATGGTGTTTTACAATCTAAGAACAATCTTTAATTTACGGAATTTAGAAGTATAAATTATGACTTGGTATTATTTCAGTTTCCATGGTAACAATGTAAAGTGATGGCAAGAGCGCAATCTCCTGGAGATCTGAAAGAATACTGGCAGGAAATTGAAGACATAAAGAGTACGAGCAAGAAACCTGACGATGACGATGATGATCTAGCGAAAACACCTGATGGTAAAATGTTGCTTATGTCAAAGATTTAAAATCCACAGATGTGCTACTATACAGATATCATAAAATCTCACAGCGAAACCTAATTATATTAATTATGTAGCAATATGGTTTACAATGGTATTGTCATACATGTATAAATGTTTCTGTATTACAGAAGGGGAGCTAGAGGCAGCATGGTTGAAAGATGCAGGTTACAATGGTTATGTCATACATGTATAAATGTTTCTGTATTACAGAAGGTGAGCTAGAGGCAGCATGGTTGAAAGATGCAGGTTACAATGGTTATGTCATACATGTATAAATGTTTCTGTATTACAGAAGGGGAGCTAGAGGCAGCATGGTTGAAAGATGCAGGTTACAATGGTTATGTCATACATGTATAAATGTTTCTGTATTACAGAAGGGGAGCTAGAGGCAGCATGGTTGAAAGATGCAGGTTACAATGGTTATGTCATACATGTATAAATGTTTCTGTATTACAGAAGGGGAGCTAGAGGCAGCATGGTTGAAAGATGCAGGTTACAATGGTTATGTCATACATGTATAAATGTTTCTGTATTACAGAAGGTGAGCTAGAGGCAGCATGGTTGAAAGATGCAGGTTACAATGGTTATGTCATACATGTATAAATGTTTCTGTATTACAGAAGGGGAGCTAGAGGCAGCATGGTTGAAAGATGCAGGTTACAATGGTTATGTCATACATGTATAAATGTTTCTGTATTACAGAAGGTGAGCTAGAGGCAGCATGGTTGAAAGATGCAGGTTACAATGGTTATGTCATACATGTATAAATGTTTCTGTATTACAGAAGGGGAGCTAGAGGCAGCATGGTTGAAAGATGCAGGTTACAATGGTTATGTCATACATGTATAAATGTTTCTGTATTACAGAAGGGGAGCTAGAGGCAGCATGGTTGAAAGATGCAGGTTACAATGGTTATGTCATACATGTATAAATGTTTCTGTATTACAGAAGGTGAGCTAGAGGCAGCATGGTTGAAAGAGATTGATTCTACTGTTATGTCATACATGTATAAATGTTTCTGTATTACAGAAGGTGAGCTAGAGGCAGCATGGTTGAAAGACGCAGGTTACAATGGTATTGTCAATAAATTTCAAGGTAAGGTCATCCGTAATAAATGTTCGTTTATGAAACCCTGACAGACATAACAACAAAGAATTTACTAAGGATGGCCTGATCACTGTGTGCAACTGTAATGGTGCTTTTCATTTGGTTTCTGATTTACTGTATAACAGATTACATCTTTTAAGTCATTTGTGCTCCATTTACTACAGACAAAATTTGTGGGCTCAACGCAACACTGTCGTAACTCCTATGTATTATTTATATAGGAGTTACAACAGTTTTGCATTGAGCCCTCGAATAATGTCTGTATATGTGTAAGAAGCTGTGTTATTTTCTTTTTTTAAAGGCTTTTCCTTACAGTTTTAAAGTTATTGAAAACCGATTACTTCGTTAGATGATCATGACATTGACGGAATTGAGCATTGATTCTCAACAGTACACTTAATATTTTATTGTTGTCAGATGTTCTAATACTTCGATTCTATTATCACCTAACTCCAGTGTCAGTTTTGTTGTAAATGTCCTTTAGTTATTTTGGTAAGATTACAAAATAAATCGTGCTGTATTTTTGTATGCTGCATAATTAATCAAATTGTTTTCTTCAACAAATTACAAAAAAAATGTGTATTTGTCATTTTGAATGAACTTTGTTTTGAATGGAAATGAAATTGTAGTACTGGGACTGATCGCAACTGTCATTACCTCAACTTAAGTATTGAGACATTTTTCAAGTTATATCACCTGGACTTGAGTATAGAGACATTTCTCAAGTTTATCACCTGGACTTGAGTATAGAGACATTTCTCAAGTTTTATCACCTTGACTTGAGTATTGAGACATTTCTCAAGTTTTATCACCTTGACTTGAGTATTGAGACATTTCTCAAGTTTTATCACCTTGACTTGAGTATTGAGACATTTCTCAAGTTTTATCACCTTGACTTGAGTATTGAGACGTTTCTCAAGTTATCACCTTGACTATAATTGCTGAATTGTAACCAGTTTTGGAATTATGAAACTTACTGAAAAATAAACTAGCTACCAAATATTGTTACTTTGACTTATCATGTAATATATTTGATATTACAGCTGGTAAAGAATTAAGTGAAGATGACCTACAAGCCATTACAGAATCTCTCCCATCTAACCATGCTGCCGTGGTCAGACGTAGGGTAGATACCTTGAATGCCACGCTGAGAAAGAAACAAAAATATTCAACAAAAATTGATGTACGGAACATATTCCCCGAACAACGTGCACACAGCACTACGGTAATTCACAGCCAGCCGGTAGGGGAGGATAATCCTGATACAACACAGGTAATTGTCATTTATCTGCCCTTACTTAGCAGCTAGGCAGTTAATTTTGTGAGAAATTGTGACGATTTTTTTTGTGATGCCCAAAAGTTCAATATTTTATTGCTTAGTTTAGTCCTTGGGGCAGTTATCTTATTTTTGATTTATAACTCTTAAAATGGATTTTTACCAGGGGTACAAACAAATTTTAATTTTAGATCCATTGGAGTTCAGTCTGACTTAAATCTTGTCTTTGTTTTCATTGGCATTCGAGCACGATGTTAACATTATATTGTTGTATGTACTGCAGGATTTGAGGGAAATACCCATAGTTATACCATACAGGATTGAATGAGGATTTAATGTTTTGTTTGCAAAAATATTAAATTATAGCATACATTATTATTTTACGATCTGTTACCAATGGGATTAATATATCAAGGGTTGGGTGCAGAATTATTAAAAAGTTCTACTTTCTCATAGACAGAGAGGGACCATAGGTTTGCACAAAACCTTCCGTAAGTCGGTTGGATTGATCAATCAAATGTCTATTGCAGGAAATAATTTCCTACTTAAATTGCTTGGTGATATTTCAAGCCAGTTCGTTTATAATTCAGTGATGATGATCATTTTTCAGCCAGCAAAACGTCCATCAACCCTTCCTAGGGGTCTTAAATTATCTTCCCAAAATGGAGAGTCAGATTCTTGGATAAAACAGGTCAGATAATAAGGGGCTTTGACATGGCATGCACCTCATATACTAACCTGCCCAAATATAACATTAACATTAATGCATGGAGTGATTAACAATACGTCATTTTTCTGATATAACCCATCATCAGAACTCATTCTGTCATTGCTACATTATACAAGGTGGAAGTATTGACTGTCACAGGTCTGTTTGGATGAATATTTTAAAATGATCAATGAAAATGCACATACTAATTTGATACTCTTCAATTGAAGTCAAAATCTTGTTTACCTCTTAACAAGGTGATGTAACACATTATTTCATTGGTGAGAGTATTGACTGTCATAGGTCTGTTTGGATGAATATTTTAAAATGAGCCACCTTCTGACCAATGGAAATGCATGTAATAATTTGATACTCTTCAAATGAAGTCACATTTGTATGTTTACCTATGAACAAGGTGATGTAATACATTATTTCATTGGTCAAACTTTCACTGTAGATCCAATGAAATGTTTCATTTACTATTAATGAGTATCACAGTTTGCCTGTTAAGTAACCCAGATTATAAAGCATAATTTAATGATGAAACTTAAAGTAGCACGGTCATCTGACGATGGATTCATCCTTGTCTGGCAAGTGCAGGTGGTACTGGACACTATATATATACCATCAAATTGGAGGTCCTGTGTTTGATCTACATGAGATGAATGTTCTTCATGTTGATTTTACTGACATACATTTGACATACCGTTGCTGACGTTATCTAATCTCTGAACACTGGCACAATAACATTAACACAAGTGATGGATCTTCATGTTATTTGTCACAAACATTGTATTGGACTTTGTTCAAATCTAACAATGCATTCTGCACTCGCTAATGACTATAGCTTAGTAATGTCTTGGTAACTGAACAAATATGTAAACTTGACTGCTATTTTAAATGATTTACAAATTGGTGTTTGCGGTGTCCCAACTAACATCAAAATATTTGTTTTCTTGACATTGTTCATGTTTTAACAGGTGCACATGGAAAATCATTTTTCCATATTTTAACAGTCGTATGTTTAACAGTCCATGTTTAACAGTCACATGGAAAAATCATTTTTCCATATTTTAAAGATGTATCTGGCTCATCTGAATATAAAATGTTTGAATTGGCTTTATCCAGTATTGTTGTTACATTGGCTAAAACATCTTTAATAAGAACCATTGCAATGTAAAACCGATTGAAAAAAATCTTTTTTTATCATATTGCTTACATTCAAAACCTGTAAACTTGCCTGATTGTTAAAAAAAATGGAATTTGTTTTTAATTTTATGATGTTCAAACATCTTTCTTCAACAAATATGGATTAATACATTATGAGTTCATTCTTTATAAATGCATGTTAAGTGATGTTTTAACCATAGGAAATATATTTTTCATGTTTGGTTAATCAAACAAATGAACAAAAAATTAGCATAGTATAACTTTAACATTTGCACATTTTAACAGTCTCACATGGGAAAATCATTTTCCATGTTTTAACAGGTGCACATGGAAAAGTCATTTTTCTATGTTTTAACAAGTGCATACATTTTTTTTTAAATGTAAGCGACCTACTGACATACCCCTTAAAGTTTGAGAAGGGTATAATTTTATATACTGTTCACAAATAATTTTTTGAAAATTGCCTTATACAAATGTGTAATGTAGAAGTGAAAAAA
Source organism: Mactromeris polynyma (assembly GCA_032209605.1). Classification (NCBI taxonomy): domain Eukaryota; kingdom Metazoa; phylum Mollusca; class Bivalvia; order Venerida; family Mactridae; genus Mactromeris; species Mactromeris polynyma. The sequence goes on along the minus strand of JASFXZ010000074.1, from coordinate 147,025 downwards.
AGTTTAAAAAATACTATTAAATTTGTATGACTCATCAAGATAAGAATGGATTTAATGTGTATGCTTACGAAAATACAATGATCGATCAATTTCAATCAGGAAGTTAAAGATAGGTAGTAGATATAAAACATACTGCACTACTCAACTATGACCCAAACAAACTATGCAGAATTTTGTATCATTTTCACTGTATACAAGAATATCGAAAGTTAAACAATAATCAACCAATCTACTTTCCCCTAAATATGGTTTTACAGGATACAGCAGTCAACAATTAATTAAGGATGACCATAAGACTTTTGATAGCATCATACTGGGACACAGGGTTTACCCTAGGATTTGTCAGCTAGGGGTTTTGTGACCCTTGTTTTTGATAAAATTAGGGATCCTTAGTAAATGTGTAGGGTGCCAGATATGCAGTTTATACTTGACAAAAGTTTTTTAGGGGTCCCTGGGATGCACAGTTAGCTGAAAATGGGAGTCCCTAGAACAAGGGAGTCAGGGACTCAAGCTTTATGGGTCAGGGAAATCCCTGAATTTATTAAGGATGAGCTTAACAATCATATGCTTCGAAGAAAATTTTGATAACATCATTTGATAGCCATGTATTGGATAACCATTTATCTTAAGCTTTTATGCATGTATTCTTGTTTCAGAGTATTTTATGTGAAATTTTACCTGGCAAGTTTTGCAAATTTGTATGGCTTGCATCGAGTATTCAGAATTTATTTTAGTACTTAATATGCAGAAAGCTGAATTATGAATATGAATTAATTTGAACTGCAGTGAAAAGATAGCTGTATATTTCGTGTACTTTCAAATATTTTAGTGTTGTTTGACCTCAGCAGAACATAGATACATTATGACTGTTTTAATGGTGTTTGACCTGAAATATGTTTGTTTGTAAAGTTAGTTTGGTGTTGTTTATTGTTACACTACATGTATGTGGAATTGATATATAAAATCATTATTTCAGCATAACGGAAGCAACAGTCCATCCATTCATATCCATGAAATCGGTCAAGGTCATTCCAATAAAGTTTTTTCCCACCAGCTCCATCTTAGTCACCATGTCAATTGTTTAAAGGGGTCTGGGGTAATGGACGTCTCCACAGATTTAGTTTTAGACTGTCTTAAGTGTCGCAGTAATCAATATGAAGGTCACTTAGGAGGTATATCGAAAGATTTTCGTTTGCACCCATCAGACATTAAGGATTCGGAGAGTCTAGAATTATCAATGAGTTCATCATGTGACACGCTAGATTCTATAGACTCGGGTCTAGAATCTTCAGAATCGTTGATTAATCGAGAAAACTCAAGTTCCCATGATTCCCTTGACACGGATGATGGTGGTAGATGTTTTCCTAAGATGGGCCCCTTTAAGTACAAGTTTGTCCCAAATTCCCCTGTAGGGAGCCCCAGATTTAGTTTCCCTCCACTAGTTGACAATTCCAGTTCTCATCAAGTTGAGAGTCCATGTTCTACAGATGAGGACCCTTCTCTAATTTTGTTAGGGTTCAGAAAGAGACAGCATTCTGTAACAGAGGTCAGTCAGTACAATGATTGCTGCACACAATCTGTAGTTCAAATCTTTTACTTTCCTGATTTTTATTTTGCCTCACAACACTCTTATCACACCAATATATATATTTCAATGCTCTGCCCAATTCAGGCCCATAGCTACAATGAGGCAACCCAAGTACTTGCCTCTGTCAATTGTCTTTAGGTTTCAAAATTTGAGGCTTTCAGTGCAAGACTATCGTAACTCCAGTGTTAATACATAGGAGTTACGATAGTCGTGCGTTGAACCCTCGATATATAGTGTAAGAAATCAGAACTTCTTTTGTTATTCGGGCAAGTACGCCTTAGAACTGACTTTGCCTCTGTAAGTTTGTTTATCTAGCTAAGGGCCTGCAATAGGTGATTTCAATTTGTGGTCTTGTACACACTGTTGTTGGATATGCCTTTAGTTACACGTTTTGCTTGTCAGCATAAAGTCTGTCCAATGTTTTAGCATTCTTTTTTTAAATGCACATTGAACCTATCTTTTAAATTGTGATGCCATCAGTGTTTGTTTTCTGCATTATGTTTTCGTTATGTATTCAAACTTTTTTGATATCTTTGTTTGTGTTCTTTATTGCCATGTGTTTGTGTGACTAACTGTTAGTGTTATTACTCGGACACATTAGCCTGATCCTGGTCATTACTTTTGAAGATTGTGCACTTTCAGTCCTTTGATTGAAGATTGTGCACTTTCAGTCCTTTGATTGAAGATTGTGCACTTTCAGTCCTTTGATTGAAGATTGTGCACTTTCAGTCCTTTGATTGAAGCAGTGACTGTACATTGTTTAGTCGTCTGTGACAGTTACTGATAAGATTGTTGGTATTCAAAGTTTGACTGTACTGCAAAACCTCAATAATAAGTCCACCTTTGAGACCCTTGAAAACTGGTGTTCTTATAGAGGTGGTCTTAATATTGAGGTTGAATAGAGAGCAATACAGTGAAAATGGACTTCAAAAGTGTGGTCTTAATTTTGAGGTGGTTTTATTATTGAGGTGTTCTTAAGATGAGGTTTTACTGTATTTGTTACGAATGTTTATGTTTTCAGACGTCGAGAAGAAGCACGAATACAAATAAATATATCAACCTTATTGTCATTGAGGTTTGGCATCCAATATACTCCCTATGCTATCCTAGATCTATTGTGATTAACTGTTAACATAATTATTAATACAGCTCTGCGTTCAGTGATGGCTAAAAGTTGCTCACATTACGAAACTGTTTTGTTTTGTATCCCTGGCCCACCGTATTGCATTCAGTCTGCACACGGGGAACCAAATTTCAAATGTTATGAAATGTTAGCCGCAAACACCTTTACTGAACGCAGAGCAGGTCTACTAATCATCAGTTTATAGTATTTGGAACTATTTGGTCTGTAAATCTTGTATCAAGTCTTGGAGGTGTATATTGGTGGAGCTGTTGGCTGGTGCATTATGTGGTGATTTATATGATGCATGAATAAAATGCACACGCTGCAATATATGCTCAATTGAAAATTTGCAATTGTATTCTGGCCATTAATGGGTGAAATTTGTATAATTCTTTTCATGTGTTGGTGAAAGAACATTCATTGATCAGATTTACAAAAAACTGAAATAATATCATGTGCCGAAACCTCAGGGCAACATAATTAAACTTCATCTGCTGACTAAACTTTTCTGTGATTAGGCCATCCGTAAAAATGTGTGTTTGCAGTTACGCAACCGACTCATGAAAAATGCCACAACTAAAATTATTTTTTCAGGTTCATCGATGAGAAATTATTTTTTGTTCTTTTAGTCATTACAGTACTAAACTAAAGAAAAACCTACCTACCATTCTCACTGTTTATATTCTGTGTCACGAAACTGCAAACAAACAATTGTTTAAAGATGGCCTTAACTTAGTCTTACTCACACGTCTCACAAGAACTTCAGCCGAGATTTATATGCGGTAACTATAAGATATCTCCATAATCTGTTCACTGATCATTGCGGTTGTTATGAAACTTTTAATTTACATCTTTATGTAAGATTACGATTCGAGGGTTTGGTGGAAGACTACTGTAAATCCTTCATAGATACACAGGAGTTACAATTGTCTTCCACCAAAAATGTAATTTATTATGTTTGTTTGTAGATGTTTTTGTCTCTCAGCTCGCTAATTGCATTTGAAATAATTAATTACTTTTTCTGAAACATTGGTAAAAATATTTTGTATTTTAAGAGTTTAGCGCGAGGCTGTTGTAACTATTTAATTAGAAAAAGAAGCTATGACGTAAGTTTTGCGTCTACCCTACAATATGCTTGTAATAGTTGTATATACAAGATGATTTCTTGTATAGTTCACCATTTACTGACTTCTAGAAATGTCATAATCTCTTAAAATTTGCATTTGAGCACCGCTGACATCATTTCCAGAAAACGTCACATGTGACGTCATAATGTACTGTCTGTAAAGCAATATTTTCCCCATGTGGCAATAGGAAAACGATGAGCTAGCAAATAGTGACATCACATGTTGCGTTTTCTTGAAATGACATCACTTACAGCAGAGACTGTAAATCGCATAGCAGCGCTCATATACTAAGTTCTCCACTGACGCTTAATACTATAGTATAATTAGTGTTATAACCTTCAGCAATCTTTTCATGTACTAAATCTCCATAACAACCTAGGTCCAGGTTGATATGGTTCGTGTTTACCCATATGATTGACTTAATAAATCTTTGTTGAAGAAAATGATACTGATATTTAGTTCAATTAGCCGTAATTAAAGAAATCTTGTTGATAATTATTGTGATTATTCAATATAGTCAGAGAAAAAATAACAGTAATTTGCCTGTACTGTATTTAGAATGTACTATTACCATCTTTGTCCTAATTATCTTTCAACTACCGTATTTGTTCTAATTTACATGACATATATGTTGCATAACTCCGACCCGCTGTTCGTTCAGTAAAGGTGTTTGCGGCTAACGTTTGTAATTTGGTTCCCGGTGTGAATGCGATATGGTGGGTCAGGGATAAAAAACAAAACGTGACCAACTGTAAGCTGTAACTGAACGCAGGGCTGGTGTATCTAATGCAAATATTAGTGTTTTGTCCCCTGATGAGTTACTGATGTTCAGTTTTATAGCTTTGTCCATTTTTCACAGATCTATTACATGTTTACAGTACTTCTGTGTACTTGATATCGTGTGCAAAATTTGAGATCAGCAGCAAAACATCAATACCATTTTCACACCTTATTTTTATAAGATATCAAAAATATGACAGGGATCCATTTAGTGCAAAAGGTGCATTCGTTGGAACAAATACTGTATGTAAAATTGATTTTATGTCAGTACAGTATTTTTAGCATAAATTATGTAAGTTTATCAACAAAATAGGCTTATAAGATAAGATAAGGCTACTTGATATCCTAGTATAATCTTGCTGTTACAATACTCCATACCTGTAGCATAGGATGTAAGGGTGGCTAACTGAAGCTTAAGAAATAAGACACTTCAAAAATGTAGGCAGATAATATACTAGTATTTATGTACATGTAGTGGCATATGAGGGCAGGCCCCAATCTCCCGAAGAATCTCAATCTGAGCTAAATCTCAGCTCAAATGATGTCTCAAAGCGTTGAGATTTTCCTCATCTGAGACTGGACTTGTAATCAGGAATTACAAAACAAAAAAGATATGAGTTTTTTTTTCAGAAAATGTTCAAGAGATCCAAATTGAGATTTGTCTTAATATCAGTCTCTTATTTTAGCAGAATCTTCGTTTCTTGTACCGGTATATTAATATTACATGATTACCTCTGTGGAGTAAACTGAAGTCGTGATAATATGTTAATTATTTTGCAATTTATATAAACTTGTGTTGACATAAATTGCTTCATTCATTATAAGTTGTGTTTACTTTTCAATTTGTGAACTCATCCTTACAGATAATTATCCATTTAAGGATATAAAATTTGATAATGGTTTCATAACTGGTACATTTCGTGTCGGATGACTCAATTGATGTTTAAATACCCATCTACATGTAGGATACAAGTGGTGTTGTGTATAGGATATAGGAATGAGAGATATATACCATACATGTGCAATGCCGTGAGATTGACCTTTGGGCTTAGACCATGGTTACTTAATGAACGTTGACCATGTGATATAGATGGTCGAAATGGAGGCCACTGATTGGTCCAGCTTGTGCGAGCACGGTCTTATTCATTTTAATGATGAACTGAGTCCAATCATTTTAATAGTATTGCATTGACAAAATTGGGCTGCTTGCTGTAACCAAACAATTCCATATTTTAAATCGCCGGTTTTCTTGCATACCAGACCAGGATTTCCATCCTTGACATTGATGATGGAAGACTCTATCTTACACCCCCACCCTCAATAATATGTAACAATAAGCAAAAATAACCAATCTCATCCTTGACATCTTAAAAAAGCTATGCAAGAAATAGAATCATTCAATGGCTCTGTGCGCGGATAGAAATATCCGACTCTCGGGTAACTGTTTTTGCGGGAAATCGGCACCGCTTCGTTCCCGCCAAAACAGTAACCCTCGTGCCAGATATTTCTATCCTTACCTAAGCCAGTGAAAGATTCTAATAATCCTTACATTGTTTATGGTACCGTGACCTACCCTACAAATTTGGCCCCAACTCCTTAAAGCCTAAAAAACTAAACCAGTCCAAGAAAAATCTAAAATATAATTGTATTGTTTTCAGACCAGGTACCATTATGACCGCTGCTATAGGATTTACAACCTTTTTTGTAAGTGACGTCATTTCAAGAAAACGCAACATGTGATGTCACTATTTGCAACTTGGAAACAATGTTTGTTCCATATGGTCACTTCGTTTTCATATTGCTTACTGTCAGTATATGGTGACGCCACATGTGACGTTTTCTGGAATTGACGTCACTTAAAGAGGAGGTTGGAAATCGTACAGCGGTGCTCATATAGTGTTGTGTAGATTTTCTTATGATACTAATGATTATAAATTTATAGTTTATATGTAGAATATTATTATTTTCTGTAGTTGATGCATTGTTTTATTATATTTTGCTTTTGTAAATTTCTTCACATTTTGAACATCGTAGTTTTTTCTTAATTCCTGTGACAGTGTTGTTATTTCATGTTTTTACTGTCATATTTACCATATAAGGCCAACATTTAAAATAATCTTTGTTTGTTGTATCCCAACCAATGCAAAAAGTGCTCTACTCCAAAATATGTTATTGATTTGTGTCGAGCAATTTTATTATTAACAGGTAGACACCAAATAGAAGCATTGTTTAAAAAAGATATTTGCCTACCTAACCAAACTAACTTCACATTTGTTCGGGAGACAGGAAACATAGACTTTCATAACTTTGGCCTTACAATAGTTGTTTTTTATCCACTAAAAGTTCAAATGTCTAAAATTGGATTATTTTAGTCAACTAAAATGATAATATTGTTTCAATAACCAAGATGACACTAATTTAGATACCATTCTGAGAATGAAGCCTTGCCATTGGTCAATTTTAAAACTGAGCTATGAAACAACCAATCAGATGCTTTGAGACAAAGTCTCCTTGCTTATTTGTATGAGCACCTGCAGTGCTGATTAATGCATAGTTATATGCATATATCTTTTCATAAACTCCATTCAATGTTACATTTTGTTTGCTACCTTCAAATTCAATAATTGCAAACTTTGCCGGCTTGTAAATTATTTTTGTCAAAATCTTTTAATCTTCACGCTACATATCCTATCTTGAGTGAGTGACTTTATGTTTTATCTTATTAGGGTGTTATATATGACTGTATGAATGATTTGGTGTGTATATAAACCTTGAAATTCTGTCATTTTGTTAAATCATCATCATGTTAAAATGCATGGAGTGTTAGGTAAATATTTAGATTTTAGCACAGCGATCAAATTATACAGAAGATCTCATGCAATACACCACACAGGTTTTGGGGGCTGTTATCCATGCAAATAAGGGGCAAAGATTGAAAAGGGGACGATTTTATTCTGATTTTAATCAATTATGACAAAAGATTACAGCATTTTTTGACAAATGGTTTAATATATTTTAATAAATGTGGATCAAACGCAACTAATCTTACTAGAATTTTCTCTCCTCGAAAAGAGAATTTTCAATGGGTAACTGTACTCTTAAATTGACGCAAAAAAATGGTCAAACGAGTGCCCTGTCATGTGATTTATGAATATTTATCCAGATTTTACGTCTGTAACAAGAAACAGGATTTTGCATCAGCAGTTCCAGGATGGAATTTTACTCAGTTTTTATACTGAAGTCTCCGATACATAGCAACCAGATTATATCCAGTGTTTGGTGTAATTTTTAAAACTATCGTAACTGCTTCGATCTTTACTGAAAATGAGTTATAATATTTTGGCACACACCTACAATTTGCATTTATACATACTTTGTATTTAATTATAGCGAAACCTCGATCCTAAATACTTAAACACCATTATTTGGTTCTGAAAAAGTTGGTGTTATATATGAGGTAATCTGACGAATGAGTTAAAATGTGAAAGACAATTGAAGACTTGATTCGTGAGTGTATGATCTTATTAATGAGGTGGTCTTAACTTTGGTGTGGTCTTCATGTGAAGATTTACTGGTAGCTGTGATGTGTTAACTAAACTTGATATCTTATTCCAGCTTCCTAAAAGTCCAACATCCCCGCGCGGAGAAGTAGTCCATCCAGAATGGAATTCGAACAGAAGTAGGCCGTCCAAAGGTCGAGGGGCATTTATGAAAAACAAGGGAGGCTACTCTATGTCTGGTACTCGAGAAGAAGTTCAGGATAACTTAGAAATGGGTAAATTTCTGTCTTAAAATTTGTCGTTTTCATCTTGTGTTATTCACTGTATTTTTGTCATTCTCATTTTTGTGTTATTCGCCATATACTGTATACTGAACCAAAAAAGAAAAACTTGAATGGGAATATTTCGTTACTTTTTAGAGTGATCATTTTGAAATCTGTTTGTAATTGTAAAGTAATTTATTACCAATTCATTATATACATTAAATCAGGGAAAATGATCAATTTCATTGTTTTATTTGAATTTATATAATTTATTTATATACTGCTGCACATGCACATTGCTGAAGATTATAACACTAATTATACTATAGTATTAAGTGTCGGTGGAAAGCTATCATATGAGCACTGGTATGGGATTTACAACCTCTGCTGTAAGTGACGTCATTTCAAGAAAACGCAACATGTGATATCACTATTTCCTAGGTTTATAAACATGTCACGATTAACCTTGAAATGTGTAGATCTGCTTTAAGAAGGTTTCGTTTTATAGTTCTGTAAACTCATTTTCATTTTGTGTTATTCACTATCACATTCATTTTCATTCATGTCATTAACATTTTTGTTATTTGCTATATACATGTATTGGTTGTCACTTTCATTTTATGTAAACTGGTAAATGGATTCCTTAACATGTATTGAGTTATATTAAATATTTTTACAGGTGTTGAAATGTTGAGTATGCAGCATAAGGGGAGACAAGAACGTTCTTCAACAGGTAGTGAGTTGTCTCCCATATCTGATGCTGATATTTCATTTGATTTTCAAATTGAGGAAAGCAACGGGGATGATGTTCTTGGTGAGAGATCTCCGAGTCAAACTAATTTACCTGTAAGTACAGCCCTTTTTTATTGCAAATTTGGGTACGATATTGGGCCCCATTCCCTGTAAAAAAAAAAATTGTTCCCCTACTTAAAAAGAAAATTCCCCTTCAGTAAATTTTTTTAAATACTGTACCAAATTTGGTGATTCTTGATGCAAATTTCCCCTATCAAAAGGACCCACCATACTTCCCAAAAACTTGAAAAAAATGGCTGAATTAACACCAGGTTGCTGGGCAACATATTTTGTTGAGTGTACCTATTTCTTTCACATTCCTGCATTCTTTCTCAGTAAACAAATTGATCTGAAAGTTAAATCTGCATAAAATTGTTTAGGTATTTCATGTAAGCAAAACACTTTGGTAAGGAATGACATTCTTGTCGACATAAATACATTTATTTCTCTGAATTTGACATATTGACAATAAAAACGACATAATTATAAATCCATAACTTTCGTCTAAGAACGTTTGATAGAAGAAAGTAAGATTGATATAACTGAAGTACAATAACTTAAACTTTAGTATACATTAGTATATAAAATGCGATTTGAACAAATGCTCACTGATCTTAAAGTTGTATGCCCTTATTTAAGTAATCATTATTTCTGATATGAATAGAGTTGTTCTCTTGAAAAAATATTCTGTCATGATACAATCAACTCTCGTTATATACTGACATTCGTTACAACGCAATATTCATTTAATGACACAAATTGGGTAGGAACAAATCTGCTTATTCAGTAATTGATCAAATTGAATATACAATATAATGACATATTCAATACAACGATGTAAATCCAAGGAACAAACGTGGTCGTAAAATTATAATGAGAGTTGACTGTACTTTCTCATTTTGTGAATATAAAACAACGTTTTTATTTGCAGAGATTGTTATTTATTGAAGACAAGCTTGGACAGACGTGTATAGATGATATCAGCACTATAGACGTCACATACGTACGAACACTTGCCTTACTGGAATTAACGTCTTTATTTGATACATATAACATTTCTTATAGCCGCAGGCGGTCAAAGAAAAAACAAAAAGGTTTGTGCTTCTATATAGAGCTGTCTTTCATTTGGCAAAATGCAAATCGATGATATTGATTTATCTGATGAGAAATATTGACGATACATCAATATGTTTACATGATATGTGTTGAAAACTATTAGGTGACATTTGTGTAAATATTGATGGTTATCATGATTGGACATATATCTCTTATGTTGCGTATATTCAGTTTAATTAATCTCGTTGATTCGCGATCGTGGTTCGTTAACAGCACGTGATTTCGCGAAAGAGCAGACAGCAAATCGCGGAAAAAATACGATTTTGATCAATTTTTCATCCTTTTTTGACAAATTTTAGGATTTTTCATGAAAATAATCGGGAGCCACGACGACATCGTGTTATAATGGATATCGCGCTATAACCAACCGCGGTGTAACGGAGTTGCAGTGTATATCAAGTATTGCTTACTTAAATGCCATTTACATGCTAGCTGAGTTCTTGATGCCATACATTTTCACTTCTAGTTATGTCTTTTAAATGCTTATGTATAACTTTGACCATCTTGTTTTCTCACTATTGTGGAGAATGTGTGTTTAGAATTACCATTATAGAAAATGGAACAAGCTCCACACTTAGATTCTTCACTTAAGGATGAAACCATTTAACATGTGGGTAATTCAGAAAAATGTATTCATAATTATATTGTACAATTAACTATGTAGCATAGTGATTCAAAAGTAAGGGCATTGGAATTCGGATTTTGTGTTCATGGGTTTGATTCCCTCCATGGACAATAGTCGTCCAAGGTCTACAAAATTCCTTAATCAGACACGAACACTAGTAATTAAACTAAAAAGTGGATATAGAGAATGATTTGCATGTTTTTTTCTAGGATTTTTCAGCTAGGGGTCCTTGGACCCTTGTGTTTGACAAATTAGGGGTCCTTAGTAAATTTGTAGGGTCCCAGATATGGAGTTTATACTTGACAAAAGTTTATTTTTGGGGTCCCAGGGATGCACAGTTAGTTGAAAATGGGTGTCCCTAGAAAGAAAAGGGAGTTCGGGACTCGAGATTTCGGTGTCAGGGAAATCCATGGATTTGTATTTGTTTGACTTGTTACACAAGCGATGTAAGATAAATTTGTTTGTATCAAACAGTCAAAGTTGGATACCTTTTGATTTTCAGAGTCGGGTATATTTGGTGTGCCATTAGCAACGCTGATGGAACAGGATTTCAAGTTAAAACCACAATGTCTGATTCCTCTTGTGTTTCAAGAAGTAAGTAGTCTATTTATTTGTTGTATTCAAAGTAGATAGTCTGGATTTTTAGCTCATCTGAGCATGAAGCGGTCATGGTCAGCTTTTAGGATAGTTGGATGACCGTCCTCATGCAGTGTGCGTTGTGCTTCGTCCGTCAACATTTTCTTTAAACAACATCTCCTCCTATACCACTGAATGGATTTTGTCCAAACTTCACTTGGGTGGGACTCCTTTCAAAGTTGCATAATTTGTTCCGGTCTGCTGCATAAGTAGGTCACTGAAGCTAAAAATAGATGCATTAATTATTAAGTTCCGTTAAAAAACATGGTCGCCAGGAGGTTAGGCCTTGTTATAGTGAAAACTTAGAAAATCCCTTAGTCCAAAACAATAAGGTGTAGAGTTTGGAATTTGGTGGGTGTCCTCTTCCAAGATTGTAATTATAATTAAGTTCTGTTAAAAAACATTGCCTAAGTATATATAGTGGAAACTATTAATGATATCTCCTTCTAAACTGCTGAATGCATTTTTATTGATCCAATACCAATTTATTGGCACATCAGTCCAATTAAGTCAGAATGGCAGCGTACTCAGGTGAGCGATGTAGGGCCATCATGATAACAATCAAGCTTAAATAAATGGTGTACATTATTTGTACATTATAATGCATTTACAATGATTCTTGCAGTTTTCCACACTTTAGTACATGTATTGCAGACATGATTGTATTTTTTCCAGATTGTTTCCTATGTAACAAAGACTTGTTTGGAGTCGGAGGGCATCTTAAGAATTCCTGGATCTACTAGTCGTGTCAAAGTATGTTTCCTATATGTTCATGAGACAATTGTTTTATACAAGCAATCAAATTATTTCTGTCTTATACATTATTTAAGCAGTTTTTATTCTGTTTGAATACTGTTGTTTAAGAAATGATATATATTTGAAAACAGAAATCACAAATGTTGATACATAAAATACAATTACGAAGCATTTTTGTGTTCATAGCAGCAAACATAGAGGTCTTTGAATATTAAGTCTATAATTTCTTATAAAATCATTGATATAAGGAACATCACTTTCCTGCTTTATTTTGCCCTACACCTATTCTTTATATGGAAAAGTTGTCCGTTGCGTGTGAAAGAACAAGTTGGTGCTAGTTGGTAACTCGGGGATATCGCTAAGGGCGACTGACAGCCGTACGTTGGTTATCAAAAGAACTTACATTAAAACCTCAATTAAAGACCACCTCAATAATAAAACCACCTCAAAATTAAGAACTCAATTTTGAACTCCATTTTGACTTTTTTGCTCTTTATTCTACCTCAATATTATGACCACCTCAATAAGAAGACCAATTTTCAAAGGTCCTAAGGGTGGTCATATTGTCGAGGTTTTACTGTAGTATTGTCTGTGCCCTTTTAGAGATAAAGAAGCCTTACTGAAAAACTCGTTTTATAGATAGATTCCGAAATTTTAGGCATACTGCCCATAATTTCACATAACATTGCAGAAATATACTTGACGCCATTAAAAATGCAACTATTTGAACTTGGCGTCATTTTGTAGTACCAATTGTCAAAAGAGTGTTAATAGTTATCTATGCGTTAATTCTTGTTCAAAACTTGCTTAAACTCTAGACCAATTATTTTTTATTTCATTATTGATTAATTGTTGGAAATTATGTTTGAGAGATGAAGAATATTTCTGTCTTTGTAATGTGAGTTCATCTGTATGCCCAATTTTTTGTTGCATTTTTAATGGCGTGAAGTATATATACAAAAATAATGAAATATTATACATTGGTCAATGGTCATTTGACATGCAATAGTATGATTGAAGAACATAATATAAATTTTCATTTTGTTACTCATTACATTTTCATTGATACAGTGTGAAAAATAATAGAATAGTGAGGAGAAAATACAATTGGATTACTTATTTCTAATACAACTTATTTCTTATATATTACAGCAACTTCGGCAGGAAATAGAAGAGCGGTTTTATCAGGGAACATTTATATGGGGGGATGATTTGACAACTAATGATGTCGCAACGTTAATGAAACAGTTGTTACGAGAGTTGCCCGTGCCTCTACTAACAGACGAGTATATCGAAGCATTTGCTCAAGTGGAATGTATGTTATATTGCAAATTTTGTGTTTAAGATGTATGTTAAATTTCCCTTTCCCTGTGCAATTCTATTGTTCATGATAATTTCTCCCCACTTTCCGCCTGTTGTTGCCAACTGTCCTGACGTGACCTGGGATGTATTCTATCCATCACATTATCCTCCCCTGTTTGTCCTCTTTGATTCTCCTAGTTATCCCTTATGGTAGGTCAGGCCATTCCTTGCGCCCCTGTTCCCTTGTGTATGTACCGTACCCTTAAGCCTCCTCAAGTGCCTGTGTTTTATGGATTGTTGTTTTCCCTGACGCCTGTGTGGAGAGGCACTGTCTTATGTATGTGGCGTTCCCTGTAGCAACTCATCTCTCTCTCTTTTGTTGAGAGGTTGTTGCTATGTAGAGATTAAGTTGATAGTAAATTCTTTCTACAGGAAAGATTCATATTGTTGTTACAGAGAGGCGGTTGCTGAAGAGAGGGCTGCTTTAAAAACTTTAAAATTAATAAATTATTCCTAATATGTGTACGTCTGTGTACCAATAATATTATTACCATATGACTGAAAAATGATATTTGAAATAATACAAATTATTTAATTTCAGACTTGCCGGACAAGAAATCACAATTACATGCTTTGAATCTCCTTATATTGTTACTGCCTGATGTACACAGGAACACGCTTTGTGTAAGTAGTAAATGTTTGGTCAGTTTACGGGGGCGGGTACATGATTTTCTTTGGGGGTGGGGGGCATAAACTATAGATGGGTCACAGTGCCCCCAGGAGCCAATTGCCCTTTCTGGCTGATTTTCAAGAAAAATCTACCAAATGTTGATCAATGTATCGCCATGCTTAATGGATATGTTTTACGTTGATTGGGTAGGAAAATATTTTTCCACTTCAGGTACATAACTGTAAACAAGCTTACCAGACTTTAGGGAGGGGCCTATGCCAGCTCCCCCTAAATCCGCCTATGGCTTAAACTTATTTTGTTTACAATGATTGTGAAACATGTTCTTATGTACCACATGGGTCTATGACTTTCTGGTTGTTTGTAATAAAAACTTCTAAACTTGCAATTTAAGCAGTAAATACTTATTTTCGATTAAAATGCATTATATCTTTGTTTCAGGTATTACTTGAATTGTTAGAACTGATTATCCAACACAGCAATACAAATAAAATGAGTTTGAACAATGTCGCTATGATTATGGCCCCTAATTTATTTATGGCCCCTAAAGTTGCGAAGTCTAATAAAACATCGTGGGAGTTGGAAATCAAAATGGCAGCTAACACTTCAAATATTATGAAAATGTTGATTCACTATAGAAGTACATTATGGATGGTAAGTATGATTTCTTTTGTATATTAAAGGATTTGGTTAAATTACATTAGATATGCTTACACAGGCCCTTTTCTATAGTTCCCACGGGTCAGACTATCTGACCCATTCCCAAAGCCAAATATATGGGTTTTTTCCCAATCAGAAGCACCTACAAAAAATGGACTACTGGAGCGACCTGGTATTTCTTGAAGCTCTTTGAATAACACTGGCCATTATTGTCCCTTGTGTCATAAATGTTTGTGGTTCTGACAGTTGATTTAGAAAAGATGATTAGAATGCTTGTTTATATAAAATTTAGATGTGAAAATTCCCACAACTGGAGTTGAAACGATTAAAGTTTTCCCAATTTAGATAGGGTCTTTTTCCCAAAATGGACAGAAAAAGGCCTGTTACAGAATTTCTAGGAAGAAATTCAAGAATATTACTATTAGCTATGCATAAAAGTGTTCATGTTTTATAATGATTATGCTAGGTACATATGAATATCTTTCATGAAATGTGTTAATGTGGTTTGTCCCGCATGAGATTGTTACGAGTACTCTCCCTTTATCCCTTTTACAGTTTTCTCCCTTCTCTTCTACAGTACATGTTTATATATGTGTCTTCACAGGCAAATAACTACTTTTGATGTATTATGTATATATGCTGTATGTATATGGGCCAGAGGCCTAAGTACAAATAAACTTTGAAACTTACATGTATTAGTATACACATAAAGGTATATATAGCATATACATATACTATAGAAGTGATAAAGGGAGAGAACTCTAGAATAAGTAAAGGGACAGAACACTAGACGGGATAAAGGGAGAGTACTCATGACAATATCCTGTGGTTTGACTTGTTGGATTATTCCAATTTTAAAATATTGTTTGCTTGTTATACTTATACCCGTAATATTTTGGGAAGTTTAGAAACAGTCAATACTTTCTGGATGACCTAAGCTTACTGTTGTGTTTCAGGTGCCTAGTACTGTGATGGCACTTGTAAGAAGACAAAATGAATTGGAACAAATGAAGAAAAACAGAGATAAAAGTGTAAGCACTCATATTCATATAGACAGTAACAGACAGACTAAATTAAATAATCAATCGAGGGCTCAACGCAACACTGTCGTAACTCCTATATAAAATACATAGGAGTTAGGACAGTGTTGCGTTGAGCCCTACAGAAAAACCTCACTGAAAGACAACATCAATAATAAGATCACCTCAAAATTAAAACCAGTTTTCATGGGTTCTAAGGGTGGTCTTATTATTGAGGTTTTACCGTACACATTTAATATAACTCGTATACAAATGTTGTGTTTTATTAGATATTTAAAACGTGGCATAGTGCTGCATTAGTACAAAGAATCATTTAAATCTTGACATCAGTTTAACCATCCTAAGTAAATTTTCAATATCATGTTCACTGTGAATCAGTATTTTGCCTTCAAAAGCTTTTTTCAAGAAGGAGACTTATTAAGTCATCACATACTCTGAATTATATTTGTCCATCTTCTTAAAAAAGGTTTTCGAAAGATACAGTAAAACCTCACTTAATGACCACCTTAATAAGAAGACCATCTCAAAATTAATTCAAGTCCATTTTCTCTGTTTTGCTCCTTATTCAACATCAATTTTAAGACCATCTCAATAAGAAGACCAGTTTTCATGGGTCCCAAGCTTGGTCTTATTATTCAAGTTTTACTGTATGTTATTATTATAATTTAATATTTTTTCATCTGTATTCTTGCAGAAAATAAAAGGCATACTATCAAAGAAAGATAGAACTGAGGTGTACAAGAAACCAGCATTGATACATGAGGTATGAGCTTTATAAGATGTCTTCGATATTAGGTGTAGTTACTAATACTGTATGTATAGGGGGTGAAAGACACATACTTCAGATTAGTTTGATCTGTCCTATTTACAATCTTGAAAATGTATATCATTAAAATTACTATTTATGAATGACGTCAAGTCACTTTTCCCCATAGCCTCTGGCGAACGATCGAAAGTACACATCTATCACTGACATCAAATCTCATTGTCATGGATACCAGTATCTGTGGCACTCTCCGATAAAGGTACCTATTATTCCCTTATAAATGCCCCTCCCCTAATTAACACCCCCCCCCCCCTATTTTGAATAAAAAAGCCCAGAAAAATTCTTAGTCCACTATTGATATTTAAAACTTCAAAATTGGGTGAAGATTCGACACTTCTGTTTAGATCAAAGGTTAGAGAACGGCTAGTGGGTACCATACTTATTCTTATAGATATATATATTAGACTTGACTGAAAACATTGTTTTTTAGTAATTATTTACCTTTATTAAATGCCCCCCTCTCAAAATGTAACACCCCGGGTCATTTATTAGGGAATATTCGGTATCTGCAAACCCTGATCGTGAGCAGATATTCATGGTAACATATATCCGAATTTTAGAATTTATATCATATGTCTTCCATTAGCATTTATTTTAAAGTGCAACCAATTTTTTTTAAATTTCAACCAGTTAGTAAAATTTTTCTTTGATAAATATTTGTTGCAATTTGTTATGGTTAATTTGAGAATTTTGTTCAGGAAAGAATCAAAGCACTGTGTTTTAAAGGGCATATTCATATTATAAACCTATTTACATTAGAATTTTTCTGCTATTTCAGACTGACTTTCAGGCTGGGGTTATTCGAGTCCAGGCCCCAAATTTGACTAAAAGTAGTACAGCAATACAACTAGACAATCAAATGACCGCTGGGGATATTGTGTCCAAGTTCAAGGTCATTCAGGACACGGATACTACAGATCACAGGTTTGCGTTCCTTGCACGTTTTTGATTTCAACCATCACATATAAATGATTAAAATAAGTGATAGTTTTCAATAGTTTTATCATTAGGTTTCCGTGTGAAAAAATGCTCAGGTAAAAAAAAATTCTAGTTTCTAGTAGCCTAATATTTTACCCTGGACCAAGATTTTATAGCATCCATTAAGTTAGATAAAGTGATCTTGGTGCCTATAAATGTAATGCTTATTTATTATAGTGTCACCCCTATTTAAAGGGCCAGCCATTTCTGATTTATGAGACACCTACTTTCTGAGCACATTAACTTCCCGATTCCTCTCCTTTATTGCCAGGCACCATGCAAGTAGGCACACTGTAACCATTATTTAACAAGCTAGCGACTCGCCAACCGGGATTCAAACCTTCGACCTCCCGCTCCCAAGGCAGATGCCAACCTCTCGGCTAATGTATTTAAAAAGAAATATTAAAAAATCCCAATATAATGACCCAACTATTTCTGCATGTTGCTAGGCCTCAGAAATATATTTGTGTTCTTAAATTACAAAACTGTGTGAAATTTGTTTTGCATTCAGTCTTCATTATGATTAGAGATGGAACTTAAGGGTCAAGGTCATTTATCTGAGTCTTAAAACTCAAGTACATGATTTCAAGCTACTGAGCACTGTTGTAAAATTTTCCAATTTCGGGCATATATATAGTAATCACAGTCTTCGTCTGTATGTTAGTTATGCACTTATCAATGTAGTGCCACTGTGGGGAGCGGCAGGAATACATGGGATTTTAGACAGAAGATGATTCCCGATAGGTGGGAATTTGAGACGGGGAATGATTCCAGGTCCTGGGAAATAGACTTGGGTCAGATTTTTAATAGATCCCAGAAGTGGGGGATAAGACATCTCCCACTATGGATATTAAGACAGATTGCTTGGCTTTATGGTGGGGATTGAATTGCACCCAAAACAATCTGTAACTTTTGATATATTCAGGGGATTCCAATGAAACTATGCACAAATGATAAACATGATGAGAAAGGGTATGACACACAAGTTCCATCAAGGTCACTGGGAAGGACTTGCACATTCAAATCCAGTATTTTATTTCTCATGTATACAAAGCTTCTAAACATTGGATGGTTTCCAATGAAACTTTCCACAAACATTGAGCATGATGAGAAATGGTGTCATGGCCAAGTGTCAGTCTGTATCTCCTAGGTCAAGGTCACAGATAAGGGCACTCTACTTTGGGAACATTTATCATGTATACAATTGACCAAGTTAAAGTATGCATGTTTGAATTTGTGCACGCTTTTACAATTTGATGTTAATTTCAGCAATTTGAACTCAAGAACGTCGAATTCCAACCATGGACAAATCTTCGTCGACCACAGGAATTTTCAATCTGCTGGTGATGACACTTTCTTGTTTGAAGTCGGTGGAAACATTGGGGAACGATGCCTACCACATAATACTAACATGTCTTCTCTGTATACAGTGAATCCTAACGCTGAATGGATGATTAAAAGACGACATCGATTCAAAGTGACTTAGTGTGAAAATATTAGCTACACGTTTTTCATTTTTTAGTGATGTGAGTTGATTCTTAAATGTGTTCTTAAATCGTCATTTGCATTCTTAAGAGACCAAGAGTTTTCTGACAAAAATATCAAGCAGTGCGCCCGCCATGTCCGGTGCGGTCGTGTTTTGCTTATATTCTGTGACTACCTGTGATGGCCAAAAGGTTGCTATGGAGATAAGCAGCTTGTTGATATAAGCAGCTATGGATGTACAGCTTATATCAATATAAAAAAGAAAGCGATTGATTCTTGCTTGCTGTAATTTTATACTTTTTACTGTTTGTTTTTGTATCATAAATTAATTGATTTAAAAACTGACGTAATTTTCAATCATGTCAGAATTTTCGTCTTTTTCTGTTGATATAAAAAAAATTAAATAAGTGTAGAATATTTTTGACAATCATAACTCTAAAATTACTATGTAATCTAAGATTCATTTACAATAAGGAGAGATATAGTTTGGCATGCGTCAGAAAATGTTGCGGACAGTTAGATAAATTTTACTTGTAGTTATGTTTTTTCCGATATTTATTTTTAAGTGCTGGATTTACCACTATGTGGTATATATTTAATGTTTCATACAGCTGTGAGAATGACTTGCAAGTATTATTCAAATGTGCTAACTCTTATTTCTAAGTAACAGGTTACATGATTGTCTGTGATTACATATTTGTGTAATATTCCTAAAATCTACTAAAGTATTAAGACAAAAATGGACATGGTTTATATGTATCAAGGGTTTAACATGTTTATTTTGTATTTTAAAAACAGTAAAACAGGAAATATTAGACATAACAATACATTTCTAGGGTGGATATCTGCAGATATTGTAATTATTTCAGATAAACCCACTATTTGAATTATTTCATCAAGGGAGATAATCCTAGCATTTTACTTTTTCTGATGGGCATAATTAGAGAAAATACAAAAAAATAGTATCCACTTAATTTTCTTATATATGAAAACTTGAATGTAAGTATTCAATAGATAGATAATTTATACATTTAATTTGAGTTATTATAAATCATAAGAATATGTTTAGTTACCTGTAGCAGGATGCTGTTTTATGTTATAGCTTTAAGAAGTATTATGTGCCATTTAAGTATGTATGATAGAAGTGTGGATGGTCTAACTATCATAACTCCTGGTCATTATTTTATAAGGAGTTTAAATTAGACTGGACCTGTGCAACATCATTGTTCAATGTTCTGATTTATCTTGGAATTCTGGTTCTTTGTGAAGTCATCAGAAGTCATTTTTCAAATTGAGTAAAATTCTGTATAAATTTTTAGTGGGATTTTTTGGGAGAAATGAACTCATGCCTGCCCTGAGTTAATATTTTGACTCAAAAATATGCCAAACAATGAATCGTTGTCTTTAGTTTATCAGGAATTATTTTATTGTATGGAGTAATTTCCATATTCCGCTCTCCATTTTTGGTCTTGAATGATTATATAAATTGGTGATCACTATATATTAATATTAAGATGCATTCCCTTACGTATGAATTTAAATATCATATTGTTAATCATATACATAAGTTACATTCCATGGTAACATTAATTTGAATTTTCTTTGACTGGCTGGTTTGTGTCGAACCCCGCAACTCAATTGCATCATACTCAGGGACCCCATTGTATCGTACTCTTGAACCATGTTGTGTCATACTATGGGACTCCACTGTGTCAAACCCTGGGACCCTGTTGTATCAATCTTCTAACTATTAAGAGAGGAGCAGCATTTCTTTATTGATCTCTGCTTACCAGTAAATATTAAATGACATAATGTGGTACCCATATTTGTTGTATTCAATTTGTTTTGTCCATTAAATAGTTCCTGTGTTCAGTATATATGTTGTTTTAACTAAAAAATCTACTTCACTTGTCTTATTAATTGTTTCATCCTTAAATTGAGTCAATTATTTCATTGTTGGTTCCAAAACTAACAATGATTGATGCTGAAATTTGAAGTTTAATTTTGAAATAAGATTTTTTGAACTTTTCATGTTTTGTGAATGATGAATTGGATTAGAAACAGATTCTTAATCTTGTGTAACGTTGTTCAACCTAGTAATCTGAGAAGTTAGTGCGGGTGTACCCAGGAAACGGTCATCAAGAGTGATTAAGTATAAGTTGTGAGAGCTTGTTTAACGAGGTCATTAGAAGAGAGACGAATAATTGATCTATCGATGCATTGTGAATTGCTTTATATCTACTGTTTGCTCATTTTTAAGTCCTTTGAAAAATTGTTTAATAATATCACAGACATTCTCTATACATATGTTGGCAATTACCGTATTATATTATATACCCAATATAGGCTCATTTATTATCAGTATTATTTTGAATGGATGGTTTTATTTTGTTTTATTATTTCATTTGTCAAAATTTAATATTCTCAACATTTTTTTCTTTTTCGCAGATTTACGAGTAAATGTTATTTCGCTTTATTGTTTAAAGAAAATTCCTTTGACTAGTAAACTTAAATGTAAACACTTGCCATTTGACACACTGCATAAATGTATGGCTTTGCTTTATACAAACAAAGAGAAAACTTCTTTGCTTTTGGCTTTCCTATGTTATATATATATACTGGTCAAAAGTACTAACCCATCGGTACTATTTCATATAGTTCTTTTAAAGCAACTTGGATCTATCTTCTATTGATTTTTTGGCAGTAGACTATAACATTTATTTATTCATTCAAATGAGCTCAGGGCTCTAGAATTTTTTTTCAAAGACACTTGTCCCGGACTAATGGAAATGTAAAATTTGACTTGTCCGACATAGGAATCTAGTTGTCCGAGAATATCGGTCAATTTAGTAACAAATAAACATTCACAATGATAGTTCCATAATCTAAAATTAATAATCACATGTTTGTGTTTGTTGGATTCTAAGGTATGACTTACAACTGAACAATTGCTGATGTTAAGCTTTAAAAACAGACTTGTCCGGGACTAAGTTCACCTCAGCTGTTGGTAGCCCAATTCAGTATAAGTCTAGTCCGGGACGTCAGGCTAGTGGATTTCTAGAGCCCTGGAGCTATGGAAAAAAGTTGATGTAAACGTGTGAAAATCATATTCATTGTTTCAGATCATTTTGCCATAATGCCGGGCAGATACTCGAAATATAAAATGGTGGGTTAGCTCTGTTGGCCTGTATGTATATTTATGTCACGCTTTCCCGTGGTTTACCGCAAAATAAAAATGAATTATTATCCGATAAACTTGCAGTGAAATTATTGAAGTGATAATGACGTCATATAAATGATGTTATATATAAAATATTGAGGCATTCAAGGGGGAAATTTTATGTGACCAACAAATACCGCAATAAAAAAAAGACCAAAGTGATGCATGAAATAAATGGAATATTTGTATGTTTCGGTGTAAGATCGAGTTATTTCACTTTGTGACCATCTGACTTAAATTTTACTCATGGCTATGCCACTCGTGAAAATGTTTCGTCCTCTGGTGGAAATAACTTTCGATCTTACACCGAAAGACCCAAATATCCTGTGTGTAATTGTGTTTAGTCTAAAATGCATATTATCACAAGCATAGAAGCTTTGAATACCCTTTTCATTACACAGTTTTCTGTACTCTTTATGTTCAATTAATAGACATCCTATTACTATTTATACCAAACTGGATTATTCCAGGTCAAGAAAAATTATTTAGGGGACTATAATATGTACAGCTCACTTACATACATTTACCGGTATGTCATGTATTTCCTGAATATATTTATATTAAGGTATAATATATTTACTCAAACCAAAAAGCTTTAATCCAGCTCACAGGAGATTGACACAAGTTCTTTCCCTTTATTTCTCATCTAGAGTTCTCTACTTGTTAACACAATAAACATGTTGAGTTGAGTTGAGTTGTGCCCTTTCTATATATGTATACCACATTATAAGATGTATGATATACTATATACATAATTCGTTGCCTTATTTTCAGAACCCAAGAACTAAAATCTTGGCGGTTTTGAGTATTTGGTATCGTTGAAACTGTCTCTCCCAGGTCTTTCTATCAAAGGGAGAGACCTCTAGATGAGAAATAAAGGGAAATAACTCGTCACTATCTCCTGTGATCTGACTGTCTCATTACATTATTGACTTGAATATCGTGTTTTACTACTGTACAAAATTAAAAATGAACCATTTTGATGTTAACATTTTTAAACAAGAAATATCTTGAAAAAAGATGGTCGGCGCAATTGTGCAACATAACAAAATGCCGAGATGTTACGATTGCTGATCATTCAAGATCCAAATGGATTTCGGTAAATTCACTGAAATTCAGTGGATTTCAGTAAGGTAACGTACCCTTTATCAAATGGTTAACCAATCTGCATCATAGTTACAAACATTGTTTGGTTGAAGAGAAATTGCCTTGGTGGTTAATGTAAGATTTGATTGGTTTACACAACACTGATATGCAAATAGCAAAACCATGTTAGTACTGCTGCGCTGAAAAATACGTCAAGAATTGGATTCTGTGTCAATAGATTATGATATTCATTTTGTGCTACTGTCAGAATTAATCTCGGTTAAAATTTCCTCTTGGATTTTCCTGTAGTTTCTGATTTGATTGAGTAATAAAATTATTGATTGCAAATTTAGTGGTGTGTTTCTTTTTTATTGTGTATATTAATCTGAAGCAGTGTTGTTTTTTGTTGCTTTCATTTATTTTTGTATTTATGCAATTCTGTTTTATAAACGTACACAAAAAATGTGCCACATACGAAAAAGTGATGATAAACAAAGAATATTTATTATGTTATATTATGATAGACATACATGTAAATCTGTGTCGTTTGTTTTTGTAAATGTGCCAAGTTGTTTTCTTATATTATTTTTCATACCTATGTATCATTTAAATAAATGCTATTCTTAAAAAATGTTGAATTATGGGACCTCTACCCTAGGGCTTGTTATTGATACAATTGATACCGATATATCAAATCTTTTTTCTTCTTTCGGTTGATGTTCAATACACTCTTACAAATCGAGGGCTCAATGCAACACTGTCGTAACTCCTATGTATTTATATAGGAGTTACGACAGT
The DNA here is from genome assembly GCA_032209605.1 of Mactromeris polynyma. Classification (NCBI taxonomy): domain Eukaryota; kingdom Metazoa; phylum Mollusca; class Bivalvia; order Venerida; family Mactridae; genus Mactromeris; species Mactromeris polynyma. The sequence goes on along the minus strand of JASFXZ010000074.1, from coordinate 122,636 downwards.
GTTGCGTTGAGCCCTCGAAATATCGATATTATTGAGGCAAAATACAGGAGAATAGGTACAGTCTAAAAGTATGCCAAAAATGCTAAACGTCGCTCAGTGTAGTCAGGTGCTTATTAAACAGTGCTCTAGTGGATAGTGCTTTCGTAATGTTGGCAATATAATATAATACTGTGAGGCTTATTATATGGATTAATTACTTCAGTGGTTTCTTGTTATCATAAAAAATACAAGTTGAACGTGTAATTATGTGGGGCATTCACAAATATAAGAGTTGATAGTCTATTATAGGAATTTAAAAATATAATTGATGTATCGTCAATACTTATCATTCGATATATCAATATTGTTGATATAAAAAAATGTGAATTAATGACAGCCCTACTCTACCCACAATATATGGGTTAGTTTGTTGGTCAACTAACTATTTCGATTTTTTGTGCAAAAAATCAGCACCGAAAAGCCGAATTGTTTTTGGTAGGGAGCCCATTTTGGACAGTCGATTAGAGAACAATAGAAAATAATGTATTGATAACCTAGTTAATAAATATTAGTATTATATACTTCGGAAATATATATATTATGATAGTTAAATGTGTAATTATTTCTACTTGATCTGTCAAACATATCTCATAGAAAAAGTACATGTACATGTATGTTTATTTACCATTTGTTTAATATTGTTAAGATTTTAATTATAGAAAAAATATATGTTACACACGAGTATAAAGTTTGAAACTGGATTTATTGTTGTTTGTTTTTATGATAGTTTATTCATTAGTTGACATACACACATCACCAGGCCACCCGGCTTGTTCAGTTGGTAGAGCGCTAGACTGTCCCCTGGCAGGTCCGGGTTCGATTCCCGGGATAGGCAAGTTACGTTCTTCCATAGACATAGGCTACAGTTATAGATAGATAGATAGACAGATTTATTTCAACATATAATGTTCAATTTACATGGCAATATAAAATTAAGACATATATTAATAACAACAATATGCATGAATCAACAAAAAGCCATATCAATCAACATTATATGTTAAGGATAACACAAAAAAGAGTACAAGTAAAAACTCTTATTTCCATTGTGGTCCTTAATATATAGTATATAGGCTACAGTTATGTCCTCCACATAAGGAGAAGTTGTCAGTTACTTGTTGCCAGTGAGTACTGGCTGATAATTAATTACTGGAAAACTGGTTAGGTCAACTGGTCGCTGTATACAACTGAAAAAAATGTTGAAAAATGGCATAAAACCCAATGAAAACAAGCAAATAAGCACACATTCTCAGATACCCAAATTTGACTACCGTTTACCGTATAAGGTGGATGTTTCGAGAGACGGAATTTCGTGAATTCAATTGACAATTTAAGACATTCCACATGCAGACAGGGTTGCAAAGTGCCAAAATGAGTACTTTAATAATTCATTCATACATTTATGGGTATATCGGCACAACAAAAAATTTATCTTTCAAAGAGAGAGAATACGTAACTACAGGGAACGCCACATACACAAGACAGTGCATCCCCACGCAGACCTCTGGGAAAACAACAATCCACAAAACATAAGGCACTTAAGGAGGTCAAAGGGTACACATGTTAAGGAACAGAGGCACAAGGAATGGCCTGGCAGACCACAAGGAATAAATAGGAGAATCAAAGTGGACAGTGAAGGGAGGGGGAGGGGGGAATTAATGGATGGAAAAGATCACAGGACAAGTCAAGACAACTGGCCGCAATATGCCGAAAATGGGCAGGAAACAACCTGAACACTGTATAAAGTGACAGAATTGCACAGGGGAAAGGGAAATACAAAACACATTCATAACACAAAGACAATGTTTAAGATGTATTGCAAACATACTCCATGGCTCACAAAATAATGCATTACTTTTTTGTGGTTTCAGTTGCCTTGCAGCCAGAACACTCGTTTCTATAAAATATTCTAATGGAAATTTAAAATTCAAGATGTCCACTTCATTAGGCTCTTATTTTGCTTTGTCGTGATCCAACAAAAGGTTCACATCATGACACAGATATTTCTCAATGTAGAAATCCCTTATATTACCTTGAGCTATTGTGAACAGCATTCCCATACCTTATATCTGATGTTACCTTCAATCATCTCGTACCTCTAATAAAGTCGGTCTGTGTTATGATTGGTTACTTGGGGATATGTCACAATCATATTATGTAGCAGTTCGAGTATTGCAAGTTTATACGAAAGACTGATGTTGCCATCACATTTTCATATTTAGCATCTAATAATGTGAAATCAACAACTGTGAAAATACAAAATTTATGGTTTTGAGATTCATGACTTCATGTTTAGAATAAAGCATTGAATTGTGCTCCAAGTAATTAAGAAGTGTTGAACTGTGAATTATAAAACATAAAATAATAATTGAGCGCCGCTGTACGATTTCCAACCTATTATGTAAGTGACGTCATTTCTAGAAAATGCAACATGTGCTGTCACTATTTGCAAGCAGGAAACAATATTTACTCCATATGGTCACTTCGTTTTTATATTGCCATATGGGGCAAATATTGCTTACTGTCAGTACAGGGTGACGGCACATGTGACGTTTTCTGAAAATGACATCACTTTTTATATAAGGAGAGGTTGGAAATATTACAGCGGCGCTCAAATGTTGAACTGTAATTATTTGGTTATAAACCAAGAAAATGAGAACTATGAAATGACGTCACCACTGTTGTTCTGTAAAATCATGCTATATCGCTACATGATTCACATGTTATTGTATATATCACAACATTAGGCAACACTTAAGATATAAAACCGAGGATCACATTGCAATACTTATACAAACAGAGACAAGTGCTTAGTCTACACTCTAAATCAAGATGAAATTGGTTATTATTTCCGTTCTGTTGGCAGTTGCTGCAGTCGGTGAGTATATAAATATTTGTTCAAATGATTTTAAACTTATATCTTAGGCCACTACTTTTATATAAATTGGTTTACAAAACCGGCGGGTCTAATTTTCCGAAAAGTAGAAGAAAAAAACAAACTAATATTGGTCATTTTCAAATGTTCTGCTTTCACTTTTGCTTTAGCATAGCCTTAAAGCAATACAAATGTCTGGCTGAGCGATATTAAATGTATCTTTGAAAAAAAATGTAGTATATATACATGTTTTCTAGTCAATTTCATTGATGTTCTCAAAGTATGTTTTATATGCACAGTATGTAAGATTTAAACAGTGTGTTTAATAAGAACTATGAAACTTTGTGTGTAATAAAACATCTTTAAATAGCAGTTTAAGAATTAAAAATGTCAAGTAAATGATATAAATTTTCAATGTTGTAAGTCATTTCTCTGATTTTCACCCTTTTCGAGTATGTTTTGTGACTTTTTTCCTTTTTTTTTTCGACCACCCAGTGGACATTTTCCCCAAAATTTCTTGTAAACCAAAAGATAAAAAAGGAGTGGCCTTCCTAAATGGGGTTATCATTATTGGAATAACATTTAAAAGATTTGAAGCATTTTCAAAATTACTTCCTGGCATGACAATGTTTGCATTGCAAAAGTTCTCATGTCATGCATCTGTTTAGGTTACTTCCTATTTCAGGATCCTAGAAAGACAAAACTACAAGCATTCAATTAATTAATGTTGACAGTGATTTTTTGGCTTAACACGCAGAAATATGGCATGTGTAAAATTTTGCACGCAATTCTGTTGCTGAAGGAATTTGACTTTTCGTCGATAGGTACTTTATTTAAAAACGGTTGAAAAAATAAAATCACTAAAACCAACAATTGTAACAAAGCTTTTCCTGAATATCAGGCACATTTTTGGCTATATTTGTGCAATAAGTTTGGCAAACTCAAAGATTAAAACTGTTCATTGCCTACTTAATAACAATTTTGTTAATAAATTATCCTTATACCATGACTTCAATCCAAAAACCAGATGGCCATCTCCATAGATCTTAATTATGTTCATTTCAAGCCGAGTTCATTTACATGATTTTTAAAAAAACGGGAACACTTGCAGAGAAACTTCCATATTGGTTATTGCATATTTGCTGACTTACCATTTGTAACTTATAATATACACATTTTCTGTCGTTCAAAGTTGATATTGCTAAGTAGTTAATATTTGTTATGTACATGAAGCCTTGATATTGGTCAGGAAGAAAGATTTATGTTGGGTTTTTTTCAGTCATGTTTTCGTCCTCTCCGTGCATGTGCCTCCTGATCCATTTTGTATTGTTTGCGTGCCCATTTAAACAAAGAACCACCAATGTCTTATACCAATATTTAACGATCTGTATAATCCAGAAACCCACACAGAAATTTATCATTTTTCTATCATACATGACTGTATTGTAATGAAATAATAGTATTTCAGTGCTTAATATTTTGGTCTTCTTTAATAAGTATTATAGTATATATATATAAACAACACATTCAACACATAACGACAGTTACTATCTAGCCCTTTATACTTTGTAGAGTTTGTAATGTTTGTAAATAAGGCCGCTACCTTTGCTTCACTTCCCAATCCAGGTAAACCAGTATGCTAGTGTCCAATAAGGAGGAGTGGAGCTCCGAGCCCGCAACCTCCAGTATGAGCGGTCAATACCTCATCCACTATAAAACTATTAACCTTTAAAATGTCCTCACAACCAGTATCATACAAACTACTGTATCACATTATAATATACAATAATATTAATATCATACAAGAAAAATACTGCACATTACAAACACAGTATGTGTAGACATGCACTATTGATTTTTATCGCATCATCACATTAATTGATTTTTTTTATCCATCCGTGGATTTATGACATGAAATAAATCACATATTATGCCAGTTATCTACACTATATTTGTATTATACATAAATAATTTCAACAAGATAAGAGACTAGATACAGTCATATGTATACCTGCACACTTATAAGTTTTGTTAAGTTATAGTGAATACCGTATATCATATTTTTAATTAGCAATCTAACATCAAAATGCAACAAAGATATGTCACCAGATAACACCATCGTCAGAATACACAAGGCACATTAAAGTTTACTCTATGCTTTGAAATTTATCATCACATATGTTGAATTCAATCAGCGTGTATTGCCATGGCTCTCTCCATAAGCCTATCAGTCATTGGAGAACATTCCTTGGCAGACTTTCTCTCTAGCAGAAGAAATCTGTAAGAAAACAATAATAATTTCATTCCACTTAAAGTAGAACACCCCTAATGGTTTCCCACCAAAACAAATGAAACATCGGCCAATATCGGTACATTTAGTGACTATTTTGTTGAAGATCGGTTAGTTTCCGAATAATTTCGGGCATTACCGGAATTTCACTGATCGGTCACTTCAAATGACCGATGTTCAATGGATTTGTCATGAAATTTACCGATATCAGCATAGTATTATATAGTACCCATGTATTTTAGTGTAGAAAAAAAAACTAATATCATTTTGCCTAGAATATAAAAAATACATAATCATCTTGAAAGATCAAAGTATAGCAATTAGGCACTTCACATTTTGTTAGGAGATTATTTTTGTGAATAAATCCAATACATCTTTTCTAGTACTGAAGGTCAAGTATGATCACTGGTCGCCTCATTCTAGTTTTTCTAGCAGTATTGATACTACCATATCTACTCATGCATTCGAAGTACAGTAAAACCTCACTTAAAAGACCACCTCAACAATAAGACCACCTCAATAACAAGACCACCTCAACAATAAGACCACCTCAACAATAAGACCACCTCAACAATAAGACCACCTCAATAATAAGACCACCTCAATAATAAGACCACCTCAATAATAAGACCACATTGAAATTAAGAACACAATTTTCAAGTTCATTTTCACTGTTTTGCTCTTTATTCAATCTCATAATTAAGACCATCTCAATAAGAAGACCAGTTTTCAAGGGTCCCAAGGGTGGTCTTATTATCGAGGTTTTACTGTACTTACCTGGCGAGTTTATGATGTTCTTTCCTGTCAGATTTCAGTGCAGCTTGGATTAAGAAGAGGTTGTATAAATCTCTCTGAAAATAGACGAACCTAAAAATTTACATATTCGCTTATAAGTCATATTGCTTTGATTTACACTCACTTCAAGAGTAAAATTATATAAATATCACATGGCAGTGAGGGTGACATGAATATTGTCAACCCGAGAAACTGAATCAAAGCCATTTGGTGTTTAGATCATAATGATCACCTTTGACGCTTGCATGAAGGCGGATAGGTGCCTAATCGGGTGTGCTTTTAAATGTAAGGCGATCACATGACAGGTATCATTTGGTTTGTCACATATCACATGATATGCCCTCGGCCAATCAAAGCAACCAAATGACTCACAAATAATAATGAGGTACAATAAAAACAATTAACAAAGTTACATATCATGTTCATAAATTAAGACTCCCATTTTGTGTTAGTTTGACATATCTGATCATCTACATGCAACTCAAACAACAGGAGATTGTCATGAGTTCTCTCCCTTTCTGTACATATACTGTAGAATACAAAATAATTGTCATGAGTTCTCTCCCTTTCTGTACATATACTATTGACTACAAAATAATTGTCATGAGTTCTCTCCCTTTCTGTACATATACTATTGAGTTCAAAATAATTGTCATGAGTTCTCTCCCTTTCTGTACATATTGGGCCCGTTTTATCAATATTCGTACGAACGAGCGTTCGTAAGATACGAAATGTTCGTAAGAATTGTCTTACGAAAATACTTACGACCGTTTTATCAACGCGGTCGTAAGTATGACCGTGATCTTACGAATAAGAATGTTCGTGCGCATAGTAAATCAGTACACGCTCTTCACGGGGAGGTCAAAGAGACGTATATCGCAGGTGTCTGGACACTACGGACCACGGACATTACGGACCAGACACTTCGGACCATATGTAGGGACATAACAGGCCAAGCATTTAAAAAAAAAGATTTTCAATAAGTTTACCTTTAATGAATGCAGAAACTGATTCTTATATAATCATTATTCGTGATTTTATGGTAAATTCGAGGTTAGATCGATACATATATTCGAATATCAACCAACATTTAACACAGCATGTATTTTGCATGGCGCACTGGACAACTTCCTTGTATGAAAGGAGCCCAAATTATGAATTGAGGACATTTTAGCCATTGTAGCAACAGCACTGAATGAGCCCATTCAAATATGTTTACGTTAAGATGAGCCAGATGCATTTTTAACGCAGTGTGTATGTTTGCATATCACGCCCACAAATATGTTGGTCTCTCAATTTATAACGTATGAATTTGAAAAAAAGTGATTTGCTTATGACTCATCAAACTCGAAAGAAAGAATGCATACAGTCATTTTATTCTGCTGCGTTTATGCAAACATATTCTAGCCAACTTATTCAAAATACTGAAAAGAATCCCTTGTCAGTTTTAGTTTGAATGGAAATTCTTTATACGACACACAAAATGAATTCAAAGCTTATAACATGTAAAACTACATTTATATCCACGAGTAGATTGAAACGTATGCATTGAAATAAAATGTATTCAATTTGTAATATAAATCGACTGGAGTTAACCATATCTCACTTTATAAGTTAAATCATGATTTATATATTGACAACAAATGCTTAAAATGAACTAAATAGAACATTCTTCTGTATTTAAAATGAAATTTTCATGTTGTGACATAAAACTGTAAGATTATTGAATATATGGAAAAATATTCACATTTTTTAAATCAGAAAGAAATTTTGAAGTTTTAATAATGCTAACCGATATTTAGACATGCAACTTTTTTCTTCATCAAAAACAGTTCAAGTTTTCATTGTGCCATTTTAAAATAAAATCTCTACCAACTTACACTTTAAAGTTTAATTCTTGTCATTTATTTAAAAAAAACTTCAAAGCGGCAATGCATATTCATGTCAAAAACGAGGCAAACTAACTTCTCAGAGAAAGACGAGAAAGACGAAAAAACTTCGGTGGACAGCTGCTTTAAAGTACTGGGACAACGTATCAGATCACTGAACAGTGTTCAATAAGATATACCGGCAGATATGCCTGCCTTATATTTCTTAAAACATCATGGGTGATCAGGTTTGCTATTGCAGGTCTGATGACTTATTATATAAGATGCGAATGTTTACCCAACAGGGGCTGGTCATAAGAGGTTCGAACTGAAATATGAAAGTACTGTAGTGGTGTGGCGCTTGATGAGGTGCTCGAAGCCACGCCCCCTCTACACCAGCAGGGCGCTCTACCAACTGTACTAACCAGTTGGCTCTATCACCCCACACCGCTGCTCTCCTCCCACTTACGTCACTATACTGCTATTACCTTCATATAATGCGGATGGATGTGCACCCAGTGTGGGGCTCGACCCCTCCCCAGCTCTCGTAAGGTGCTCTGCCGTTTTGTCACACTCTACTACACAGCTTAAGAACTAGTATATTGAGTGGTATTCTAACTCAGAAGAATAAAACTTGCTTAAATGATTTATTATTTTCTTGAGTTTGAACTAGAAGATTTAACTTATTGAGGATTTAATACTTTATTTTGCAGTCAAATGTCATTGAGGATGTCATTCAGCTGGTGATGTTAATGATGCAGACTACTGTTAAAGAAAATGTGAAGTACTGCTTAAAGTCACAACCACTGTAATTCTAATGACTTATAAGAGTTCATAAAATAAACAGTAACAATCAAACAAACCATTAAATTGCACAAATTATAATAATTTACCTGTCTTAATATATATTCATCCAGTTCATGTCTTAACAGTTTAAAATTAGGCTTAACAGTAATCAAATAACAATATTCAATGACATAGTTGATTCTGTATACCATACATTTTAAATCCATGTACAATGCCACATACACACGTCTTATATATTCCTTCTTCAAATTACTTTTTGGTTGTCAGTAGTTTTACTTTGTGACTGATTATATATCTTTGATTGACTACTGTATCAGCTAGTATGTATAAAATCATCTTATACTTAGAAGATAACAATAAATACTTATTAATATATTTATTTATTTTTTTCAGAAATGCCAGACAATTTCATGTGATATGAAGTAGATGAATTTATAAAAAAAGTTCATAACTGTTGTTGATTAATGTGAAATATTAATATCATTTTTGTTACGAACGTTACGAATGCCTATAACCATTCGTAGCATTTTCATTAAAACTTACGAATTCGTAGTGACTGCATGCGTACGGAAATTTTGATAAAACGCTCTTGAGATCGTAAGGACGTCGTAAGAAAATCTTACGAAAATTTCGTGCGTAAGAACGTTGATAAAACGGGCCCATTGAGTACAAAATAAATCAAGACAGAGTATAAGATACAAAGCTGACCTGGGCATGACTTCCACCAATCTTGATCACCTTGTACCGTAATGGATACAGAATATCAACAGCCTTGGCACAGTCACCTTCATCATACGCAACAAATGCTTCCATGATTGGTAGACCAACTTCCTGCGTGATGTTCACTTGATCACCTGTATTCTCTCTGAAGTAAAATCAAAGCACTGGATGTTCAGAAAGTCTTGCTAGAATAATTCAATATCTCTAATACCTAGAGGAAGGAGAATATTGCTGAAATGTTTCTGACTATCACAAAGGGAATGTAGTAATAAATTCAAACATAAAAGGTATGCAATTTGTATCAACATCTTGTGGTGTATGTACAGAGGTTAAATCCAAAATAGGTGTCTCCCAAAGGGCATTGTTCAGGAAATTTTGCATTATGGATACTTACTTGATCCACTGCTTAATGGAATCCATCATTTGTTTAACAGCCTGCGTTTGCTTTGCTCCAAGACATGCCAGCATCATGTGGGTATCATTAAATGTTATTACATGATCATCCAAGTGTGGTCTTATAACTTCATAAATATCTTGCCACCTGTCTTCAACCTTGGCTCCTGAATAAGAAAGAAAACTTTACTGTAAAACTGCCCATACAGAACAGCATGAAATTAAGACCATCTCATTAATAAGACCACCTCGTTCATAAGACCACCTCGTTAATAAGACCACTCGTTAATAAGACCATCTCGTTAATAATACCACCTCGTTAATAATACCACCTCATTAAAAAGACCACCTCGTTAATAAGACCACCTCATTAATAAGACCATTCTTTCAGGGACAAGTTTTTAATTTCTCTTTCATACTTTAAGTCAATAATTCATGCCCAACTAAGAATGGCAAATAGTGGTCTTATCATTAAGGGTTCTTTGTATAAAAGGTCTGGGTCTGAGGTTACAGAAGTTGAGACTGGTCTCCAGTCTCAAATCTCATTGTTGCGTTCAAATTTTCTCAAGTAATAATGTCCAAATAAAAGTACAGTAAAACCTCAATAATCCGACCACCCTTGGGGCCCCTGAAAACTGGTCTTATTATTGAGGTGGTCTTAATATTGAGGTCCAATGATGAGCAAACAGTGAAAATGGACGTGCAAATTGTGTTCTTAATTTCAAGGTGGTGTTATAATTGAGGTGGTCTTTATGTGAGGTTTTACTTTGTGGTATTCTGTTTGCAACATAATTTATCTAAATATTCACAGAACCATACAAAGAAAGTAAATAATTTTATTTAACAAAAAAAGTTTCATATGAGATTTGAGTATGAAGACCGATCTCAAGTTTTATATCCCCGGATCATGATACAAGAGGTAATACTTGTTTTCTCTATTAATACAAGAGCTTGCATCACAGAGGTATACAATATATGAGGTGCGTTTTTTAGAGGTAGGGGAAGTAGGCGAGGAAGTTAGCCAATGTAGAAAAGGTAGCTGTCTCAAAAACGCTTGAACTCTTCACTAGCTACAAAATGGCGCGCACCTGACTAGACGACACTGATCTGCATGGACGCCATTTTGTTTAGCAAAGCTAGCACAATCAGATCACGCTACCTATCTAAAGATAGGGGCTACTTTTCCTACGTTTAAGAAAAGGTAGTGCTACTTTCCCTACGTAGCTCTAGGTAGAATTCTACTTTTCCTACCTCTAAAAAACGCACCTCTGGTATAATCAATGTATCAGAACTGCGATTTCATCCATAACTGCAATTTCCGTATCACATAAGGTGCGTGTCATTCGGCCAATCAATCGACTGGATTTCTCCACATTTATTATTCATGAGTACAAGATTTTTACAGTCAGTTTTCCCAGAGTGTCATATATGTTATGAATAGCCTGGGTACCGAGGATGGCCATCAGCTAGTTAAAGAAAAATTACTGTTTGCAAACCTGCCCGGTGCCTGGATAGAAATCTGGAAGTAAATGCGCTCAAAGACGAAGGTAAGAAATGTCCGGTCCCTTAAATGTGACGCAATGACAAAAACAATTTACTTCACATACACATATAGAGATTGACATACAAACCTGCTATTTCTAGACGTTTTAACAAAGAACAGGCATCAACAAAATCAAGTGGTGCTGAGGACGCTTGAGCTGTTTTGAAACACTGAAATTATAGAACATATTCTTTTATTTCGAAATGAGAGAAGTTACTTGCAAATGGTATGCACAGTTTGTTCTTAACTTGGTGTTTAGAATTTAATAAACATAATTATACTTTTAAGAAAATGGTGAATATTAGGAATACTAAAATCTCCATCAGTTCTGAAAATGTTGTTCTTAGTTGTGAGGTGGCCTGGTTATTGAGTTGAAATATAAGTAAAACCTCAATAATAAAACCACCATTGGGACCCTAGAAAACTGGTCTTCTTATTGAGGTGGTCTTAATATTGCGGTTGTATACTGAACATAAACAGTGAAAATGTTCTTGAAAATTGTGTTCTTTATTTTGAGGTGATCATCATATTGAGGCGGTCTTTAAGTGAGTTTACTGTAAAGGAAAAATTAAATACTCGCTCATAAACTTAAGGTCTAATTAATAAGTTGGTCATATTTTCAAAGTGGTCTTTACGAGAGGTTTTACAGTACTCTTAACATATATAGTGATCATGCAGTTCTATTTCCATGCAAGATGTTATACCGTAAAATGGTTATATTAATATATACTATACCTACATGATTGTCATATATACCCTTTGCTTCATCGAAATTCCCCGTCTCAATCAGATGAAGGGCCCAATGCCAATAATTATGACAAGCTAACATTCCACATTTCTGTAAAGGATAAATTAAAAAACATTTTAGATTTATAAAATAATTAAATAATCAATCAATCAACCAATCAATCAATCAAGTGATATATCAATCAATCAAGTGATATATCAATCACGCAAATGATCTATCAATTAATCCATTCAAATTGATCAATCAATCAATCAAAATCAAACAATCAAAATCAATCCATCAATCAATCCATGTGTGGCACTAATTCTTAAGGTAGCAGGGAAAACACCTGTAGTAGGCAGGGGTCTGGGAGGGGGGGGGAGGGGGTAATCGCTTAATTATGATCATCCATACAAGAAAAGTAGCCAGGTGATGATGCATAAGTTACTGGGTAATTTTACCAGTTCCCGGCTCTTATTGACACCCCAGCAATCAATCAATTGATCAATCGATCGACCAATCAATCAATCAATTTCCTGCTTGACTTCTTTATTCTGTTTATAAGCACCAATAGAATAGATAAGTCAGAAAAACTTTTACAATTGTCATAGCACTCATTACAGAAATACCAACTAAGCTGTTCCACTTACCGACCAATTCTGTTCCGTTCCAGACATGAAGTCTATACCTTCTTTCTGCCTTCCCATCATCTCCAGTACATGTGTCATACTGTGTGTTGACCAGGCATCTCTCTCATTCAATTCCAATCCCTAGATACAAATTTGTACAGCTAAGGCTTTCAGATATGTCCATTTCCTGTAGCCCAACCCATCCTAATATTTTACCTTCACCCAATACGTTAAGTTCTCACATTTACAATATTTACCACCCTTGTTTTGAATAGTCGGCCATATTGATAGGTAAAGGGCTTTGTTCATGAATGGTCAAAAATAGTCCTGTCTGTATAATGGTCAAGCCGCGGCCGTGGTCCAGTGGTTAGTGCGCTGGACTTGTAACCCGGCGATCCGGGTTCGATTCCCGGCAGGTCATACCCTTCTATAAAAAATTGACAAAAATGTCGATTTTCCTCCACATGTGGAGAAGTTGCCGGCTCCTTGTGGAAGGGTAAGTTAGTACTGGTTTGAATTCAGTCCAAGAAAAACTGGTTAGGTGAACTGGCCGCCGTATATAACTGAAATATCGTTGAGAAACGGCATTAAACCCGATGAAACAAACAAACAAACTGTATAATGGTCAATTCCCATTTATTTTGGTAGAACTACCATTGGTATTTACAAAAAGAATTGTAATATTTTAACTATATCATTGGTTTGGTTGCTATGGAAACATATTCTTCTGGGGGTATTTTTTCAGGTATCCCATTTAACTTAAAATATATAAAACATGGATGACATAATATTTTAGTCAATAAGCCTACTTGCAACACAAATAAACAAATTGTTTGTAACAGACTTTCGCATTTCATTAATATTAAGAACAAGAGTGTTCCCATGGAAAAGTTTTGCAAAATTCCTATTAATTATGATCGTAAATAATAATTTATAAGCCATTTTTTGTAGATATACAGTCGGACCTCGTTCATTCGAATTCATCGGGTGCAAAATTTTATTTTGAAGAATCGGTTTCGAATAGCCCATTTAAATTCGTGCATAAGAAGATACATTGCGACCCTATATTTTTTCGGATGATACTGAGTATTCGGATAGAAGTTTGTTGAATAAACGAGGTCTGACTGTATGTCATTAATGAGTGATACATGGTAAGTTATTGTACAATAAGAATTTATAATTATTTCAGATTATTATCAACTATGCTATATTTTGGTTACTATGGTAACCAATTTACATGAAATATGTAATTTTATCTGTTTTTAACATTACATTCGCAGATAATTCCTGGAAACATACATTGTATTGAAAGAGCAAACCAATCACAATTGTTTTACCTTACTTGCAATTTTTTCTGCCTCGGAATACAGATTTGTCTCTTCCAATCCAAATGAATACATTCCATATAAGTACCTGCAGGGGAAACAACTCATACATTCCATATAAGTACCAGCAGGGGAAACAACTCATACAAACTGAAAGTTTGCAGCATAGTTACTGTATCTGTTTGTTTACAAAAATTGAGAAACAGTAATTTTGCACTATTGAAGCCCTTTATATCGAATGGTTAAATATGTATTATATATTACAAATATTTATTTAAATACTGGTATTTATTTAAGAATGGCTCGATCATGATTACTGTATAAGTGGTAAAGTTTGCAAGGTGGTAAAGTTTTGCCAATATCACTAATGCACAAAGTTCGCAAACAATTTCCACCGCGTAAATTTCCACTTCCACCGAAGTATACTTTTCCTACGCAATGTGTAGCCGCTAATTGGAGTCTGGCACTCCATGGAGTCACATCTAAAACACCACATGGCCATTTTCCGCACGCGAAACATCTGGAATGGGCAATTCGCAAACTTTTCGACACGCGATATTATCCACTTATACAGTATTTATTTACTTTGATCCACACACATCTTTTTAAAGAGTAGATCTGTTTGATTTTATATACTGACATCAGCAGATCTATTCTTGGGTTTCAAACCAGCACTGTTGTTCCATAAACAACAGACAATTGTCTTATAGTAGAGGTCTATGTTGAATCATGCTGCACAGAATATCTATCATCTGGGTCTCAAACTCACTAACATCCAGATCATCAGTGACATGCCCTACTGATCTATTGTCATAAGTTCTTTCGATTTATCCCATCTACAGCTCTCTCCCTTTATCCCTTCTACAGTTCTCTCCCTTTATCCCTTCTACAGTTCTCTCCCTTTATCCCTTCTACAGTTCTCTCCCTTTATATGTAAATATAGTACTACAGAAGCGATAAAAGGAGAGAACTCTGGATGGGATAAAGGGAAAGAAATGAATGTATGGCACATCCACAGATTTTTCATTAAGCATGGCTAACTGAGGAGGTCACTCTAATATATCATTATTTAAATTTCCAGTACAGTAACTAAGCACACACACATATATATATATATCATATTTTTTCCTTAATTAGGCCATCCTTAAAAAATTGTTTGTTTGCGGTTATCCGACCCGAAATTTTAACAGTGGGTAGGTAGGTAGCTTTTGTTTGTTTCAGTTTAGTACTGCAATGGCTAAAAGCCCGAAAAAAATGAGTCATGGTATTTTTTATGAGTCGGGCGCATTACTGCAAACAAAAAAATTTTAAGAATGGCCTCATTGTTGCTCAAGCTAAAAAATTATAGTGAAAACATCAATATCAATATGAATGTAATGTAAAAATATGAACCAGAGACGCATCAAATCTTACTCACAAAAAAATGCTGTTGTATTGATTCGAATAGCAGGAAGAGGCAAAATGGAAATGAATGAAATAGTTACCCATATAAAGGCCTAGATGTTTTGTCATTCCATTGAGGAAACACTCGACCGAGAGAATCCCTCATTGGCATAGAGAACCCTAGGTAGAAGTAGGTGTCATGCGCAAACTTCAGTGCCAACATATCGAACGGATTGTCCATCAATATATCTTCCCATACCAAACACGCATTGGCCATTTCACTGAAATATGGCAGAATTGTTCCAATCTTAAACTTACAACACATTTAGACACATTATTTTAACCGGTGCCAGTTTTACTATATCTAGTGCATACAGTGGATATTTGAACCATATTTGTTTATTGGTTACAGTTTTTGAAAGTCGTAGATTACCAGGAGTTCCACTAGGGGCTGTATCTCAGGGGTCATTTTGTTAACTTTTAACCTGATTTCACGATTTTATAGCCAAATTACCTATAACTTAGAGAAAAATTGCCCCCTTTCAGCTAGAATCCTTGGGATCGAAATGTGGCATTTTAGAAATTCCAGGGGTCAAAGGGTCAACTTCAGGGTCAAATGGAACCCCTGCATTAAACAATATTTAACAATAAACTTGAATGAAGCCTGAAACACATGTATTTCTTGGTTTACTAAATAACACTAGATTACCAAAGCCTGAAACACATGTATTTCTTGGTTTACTAAATAACACTAGATTACCAATCTTGTTACGATATGGTAAGTACTGTAAAACCTCAATAATAAGACCACCCTTGGGACCCGTGAAAACTGGTCTTCTTATTGAGGTTGTCTTAATATTGTGGTTGAATAAAGAGCACAACAGTGGAAATGGACTTGAAAAGTGTGTTCATAATTTTGAGGTGGTCTTATTATTGAGGTGGTCTTATTATTGAGGTGGTCTTATTATTGAGGTGGTCTTTAAGTGAGGTTTTACTGTATAAGGATAAGGTCAGAAATCAAGAGGGTAGAGTGAAACTATATATATTTACATGCATACACATAAAGATACAGCTGACTTCTGTCACTTTCACCGCTCGAAATCATGTTTGAAAAGTAACAGTAGAATAAAGAATGTGAATATTTCCTCTTAGTATGTCTGTATCCCCGGTGACGTATAGTGATAGTGATAGGAATGTACCGCACACAAAGGAGGCAGTTTTTGACATTAAGCGCTGTTAAACAAACTTACAATAAAAGTGAAATTGATTCAGTATTTTATTTATATTTCAGGCAAGTAGTCAATACATGGTCAATACATTTAAGTGACCAGGGTTAGAGTAAATAGATTGGGTGGGGGGTAATAATGTGCAAGAAATGAGGAGTTATAAGATAGCAAACCACGTATAGCTCGGTTAATCACTAACGTTACATAAATGAGTATAGTTTGTAGTAAATAATTGTTGATAAAGATCGAAATATCAAGTAAGTAAAACATAATTATTGTTTCTATGGCTATAATATCTTGTTTTTTTCTTATTGCAATTCAAAAAACATTTTTTGCCTGAATACATCTACAGTTAAACCTCGATAATACGACCACCCTGGGGAACCTTGAAAACTGATCTTAATATTGAGGTTGAATAAAGAGCAAAATAGGTAAAACTGACTTGAAATTGTGTTCTTAATTTTGAGGTTGTCTTATTATTGAAGTGGTCGTTAAGTGAGTTTTTACTGTAGTACATTTAAATCTGGTGTAAAAGCTGTCAATATGATTACATTGTTCATAGTGTTTTTACCACCCTTGGGACCCTTGAAAACTGACCTTATTATTGAGGTGGTCTTAATATTGAGGTTGAATAAAGAGCAAAATAGGTAAACTGACTTGAAAATTGTGTTCTTAATTTTGAGTTTGTCTTATTATTGAAGTGGTTGTTAAGTGAGTTTTTACTGTATAGTACATTTAGTTCTGGTAATAAAGCTGTCAATAAAATAACATTGTTCAAAGTCTTTTTACAATAATCACAATAAATTCACTATAGATAGATTTATTTCAGTAAAAGCGTTCATACAGGAACATGGCAACAACATGACATAAAAATGGCATGTTTGTCATAAAATTACACACATTCCTGGACCATGAAATGACCAACAATACCACAGATATCTAAAAAAAAATCCTCGCAATAATCTAAAAAACTTTTCTTAAAAAATGAGACTGAACATTTATATAATAAACAAAAATGTACACCACGCCATTAAAAACGCAACTAAAAAGTGTCTGTGTCAACAGGCTGACCATATAAAGAAACAATTATACCATATGTTAATTTAAAAAAAAAAAATCCTAAACCTAATCAGTATAAATATAAATGCTAGGACCATAGTGTGATTTCTTTTTGAACATTTATTTACAGATTTGCAACCATAAAACATGTTTAACAGTTAGAACAAAATGAAGTCTTAAGTGATACAGTTGCATATTTAAGGGCGTTTAAGTATATTATTCTGATACCTGTTTTAATACATTAATTACCTATTTTCTGTCATTTATTTTGTACATAGGACGTGTAGTGGTGGTGGGGCAGAGTCCCTGGCCCCTGATTTAAAGGTCATGAGTTCAAGCACCACAGTGGGTTACCAGGGGTTTGATCATAATCTTCACGACCCCTAAATTTAGTACGAGTTCTGGTTGGCATGGTAACTCAGGAAGCACTCATTGAGAGTGACTGGGAGAAAGTTGTATAAACTTGTTATACAATCGAAGTAAAGTTAATGCACTCATTGAGAGTGACTGGGAGAAAGTTGTATAAACTTGTTATACAATCGATGTAAAGTTAATGCACTCATTGAGAGTGACTGGGAGAAAGTTGTATAAACTTGTTATACAATCGATGTAAAGTTAATGCACTCATTGAGAGTGACTGGGAGAAAGTTGTATAAACTTGTTATACAATCGATGTAAAGTTAATGCACTCATTGAGAGTGACTGGGAGAAAGTTGTATAAACTTGTTATACAATCGATGTAAAGTTAATGCACTCATTGAGAGTGACTGGGAGAAAGTTGTATAAACTTGTTATACAATCGATGTAAAGTTAATGCACTCATTGAGAGTGACTGGGAGAAAGTTGTATAGACTTGTTATACAATCGATGTAAAGTTAATGCACTCATTGAGAGTGACTGGGAGAAAGTTGTATAAACTTGTTATACAATCGAAGTAAAGTTAATGCACTCATTGAGAGTGACTGGGAGAAAGTTGTATAAACTTGTTATACAATCGATGTAAAGTTAATGCACTCATTGAGAGTGACTGGGAGAAAGTTGTATAAACTTGTTATACAATCGAAGTAAAGTTAATGCACTCATTGAGAGTGACTGGGAGAAAGTTGTATAAACTTGTTATACAATCGAAGTAAAGTTAATGCACTCATTGAGAGTGACTGGGAGAAAGTTGTATAAACTTGTTATACAATCGATGTAAAGTTAATGCACTCATTGAGAGTGACTGGGAGAAAGTTGTATAAACTTGTTATACAATCGAAGTAAAGTTAATGCACTCATTGAGAGTGACTGGGAGAAAGTTGTATAAACTTGTTATACAATCGATGTAAAGTTAATGCACTCATTGAGAGTGACTGGGAGAAAGTTGTATAAACTTGTTATACAATCGAAGTAAAGTTAATGCACTCATTGAGAGTGACTGGGAGAAAGTTGTATAAACTTGTTATACAATCGATGTAAAGTTAATGCACTCATTGAGAGTGACTGGGAGAAAGTTGTATAAACTTGTTATACAATCGATGTAAAGTTAATGCACTCATTGAGAGTGACTGGGAGAAAGTTGTATAAACTTGTTATACAATCGATGTAAAGTTAATGCACTCATTGAGAGTGACTGGGAGAAAGTTGTATAAACTTGTTATACAATCGATGTAAAGTTAATAAGTTAAATAAAGTTACTATTGACTAAAATAGTCACTAAAAGTCTGCAAGCAAACTTATTGACCATATTTCATTGTTCCAGCGGGAAATATGAAGTCAATACACTACTTACCACACAGATTAATGGAAGTTTGAAGAGAACATTGAATGTGAAAGTAAATAAGACTGTGGTTAACTAAATGGCTTTTTTCAATGCGTTTGTTAAACATTAAACAAGAAAAGTGGCAATACCATGAAACCAGGTTTTCAACATCCAAAATAGTAGACTTCTAATTATACTAAGTCATTTTTATTCACTGTAATGAACATTTTTTCATAAAAAAAAACCATGGGTTAAGAAACAAAAACTCGGCATAAAAGTATAGGGAAAACATGAAACAGAAAGTTCATAAGCACTTGCACAAAACATACCCCATTCTAATAACCTGGTTTTCATTGAACACATGATTGTACAAACACAGCAGGGATGAAGGAGCATACATCAGCAACATACTGGGACGTAGCTTAGCTGAAATTGATGAGTAGGCGTAGTTTTAGGGGGGTCAAGGGGCATGGTCCGCCGGAAAAAGTTTTTGTAGCTAGATCGTCAGCGATGTGTTTTAGTGTTTATTTCTTTCCGGTAAATATACTTACAAAATAACAAAAACATACATTAAATATGTTATTGCAGTTTCAGCCATTTTAAGTTTTTTTAATTTTCGCAAAAAAGTATAGGCTGCGGCTTACATGGCCTAAAGGAATATTTGCCCCTGACATGTTTAATTTATACTTTATCTACCATTCCAGGGATAACCCACATCATGCATCGCATCTCCACACAGAGGCTTGTCCTGATGTTTGTCGTTGTTTTACTACTAATGTTGGTATACAGATATGTAGGGTCACCATTTATGGTAAAAAGTAAGTATACTCCATTTTTATTTACTTGAGAAAAGTTGTAAACCAACTTAGAGATGGTCAGCCAATGAAAACCTGTTTTGGAAAATATGGACCAATGAAAACAGGTTTTGTAAAATATGGACCAATGAAAACAGGTTTTGTAAAATATGGACCAATAGACATAGTTTACACAAAACAGTAAAACCTCAATAATGGGACCCTTGAAAACTGGTCTTCTTATTGAGATTGTTGAAATATTGAGGTTATATCAAAAGAAAAATAGTCAAAATGGACTTGAAAAATTGTGTTCTTAATTTTGAGGTGGGCTTATTATTGAGGTGGATGTTTAAGTGAGGTTTTACTGTAAGACATTCTCTACTAATTTTGAATCGACTTTCTCCACTCCATGACATCCCTTGAATTATATCGACCTAAAAACCACTTTTTATAATAACATTGGATTTGAAGGACTTATTGATATATTTTTCTCATCCCCTTTTTTTACAGGAATGTTGAATTGTTAAAACATCCTGTTACTATAAACAAGCACATAGATATCAATTAATGATGAATCAATGTAAAGTTAATAAGTTTAGTAAAGTCACTATATTGACTAAAATTGTCACTTAAAGTCTGCAAGCAAACTTATTGACCAAATTTCATTGTACCAGCGGAAAATATAAAGTCAATACGCTACTTACGACACAGAATAATGGAAGTTTGAAGAGAACGTTGAATGCAGGGTTTTCCCTAGGATTTTTCAGTAAGGGGTCCTTGGACCCTCATGTTTGATAAATCAGGGGTCCTTAGTAAATTTGTAGGGTCCCAGATATGCAGTTTATACTTGGTAAAAGTTTATTTTATGGGTCCCTGAGGGATGCACAGTAAGTTGAAAATAGGAGTCCCTAGAAAGAAAAGGGAGTCAGGGACTCAAGATTACTGCATCAGGGAAATTCCTGCTGAATGTTAAAGTATTGCCTACCAAACTGACCCGATTAACAGCCACAAGAGATTGTCATGAGTTATCTCCCTTTATCCATCCCCTCTATAGTATATAATATGAGGTAACAGCTATCCTCATTAAATGCATCTAGTAAGTTATGGAGAAATAAAAACGTTACAAATAGAATTGTTAAGAATAGTATCAACTCACCAAAATGATTTTTATTTTGGATTTAACACCATTTAGTGAAACAGTTTTTCAGTTAATATTCAGTTATTGTACGGCAGTCAGGTGACCTAACCAGTTTTCCTGGAATTAATTAATAAGAGTACTAACTTGCCCTTCAGCGAGCACCTGACAAGTTCTTCGCATGAATCGGAAGAGGAGGAAATATGACTGTAGGTAAATGTCAGGCCCATGCCAGGAATTGAACCCGGACTTCCCTAGTGACAGCCTAGCACTGTGACCACTGAGCTAACCAAGCCGTCTCACCCAATTTAAAGTTTAAAAAATAATAACCAAAAAGTTAAAACTCATTTTATGTTTCATACTTAATTTTTCTTATTTCAATTTTAGAATTTTACAGTCAATGCAAAATTAGACTGACCCATCATGCTAGAAATAAAACGCCAAACGATGTTTTCCAAGCAAGGCAGGAACATCTAAGGAATGCTTGTGTAAATCAGGGATATACCCCACCCACGACGCTATTCGAGAGCAAAATACTGGGCCGAAGTCTCACAGAAATACCACACAACATATTATTTTGTCCAATCGAAAAAGTTGGTTCAACTTTCTGGAAGAGGACGATTTCTGCTATACACAGTCAAGGAAGGTTCAACAATCCGTACGGAGTCAGACACAGTCCAGACACTAAAATACCGCTTTATCAACAATTTCGAATAGGTTCACCAAAACATTTACAGGACTGGTTTGTGCAACATGCAGTGTCCCTTATCGTTGTACGCGATCCATACACAAAACTTTTTTCGGGATACGTTGATAAAATCTATCATCCCAATTTTTTGTTTTGGTCACGGACAGGCGCACATATAAATGAAAATCTTCGCAACAAATCAGCAAGTAGCGACATAATCTGTGCCAATGACATAACATTTTCGGACTTCATCAGGTACATAAATTTCATGATAACTCACGACAGGGAAAATGAAGTCAACAGTCACTTCACGTCAATGCATTCTCATTGTAATCCTTGCGAGATGAAATACGATTACATCAGCAAAATTGAGACTTTTAAAAGCGATGCTTATCATATAATCGATGACTGGAATCAACGTTTTAACACAGATATAACTTTTAAAGATTTTGAGAGAGACTCAGCAAAAATGATGGCGTCGATACGAATAAGAATCAGCTTCAACGCTATCCCGGAACTCTTACAGATATGCAACTTTCCAAAAATAAAATTTCTTCAACGAACATGGCAATTTCTACAAATTTCCGGTCACATTCCAAAAACTGCTAAAATGCCATTTCCAGATATTCAGCCCATCGATACAGTCACCAAAGATTCATTCTACGAAGCTGTCTCTGAAGTTATTGAAGGTGTAACTGATTGGGATGAAGTAAGGAAACAAAGGCAAGAGGCTCTTGTACAAGCTTATCATAGTGTCAGTGACAGTGACCTATCAGTACTTAGAAATATTGTACAAAAAGATTGTGAATATTTCGATTATGACAACCGACCAAGTTATCTCTTTGACAAAAATGGCACCCTAAATGACTTCAAGTATTTTGACTGGTTGTAGTATGGTTGACAGATACCATCTTGAGTTGGATATAAAATAAGAACTTCAGTAATCACAGGTCTATTTTAGCACTGTTCAAAGCGTTTTGTATCCACTTTTTTGAGGATATTTCAATGAACCATGACATGCTGAGTGAATGAAGGGTCAAATAGAAATGAAATTCATTGCAATACAGTAAAACCTCAATAATAAGACCATCATTGGAACCCTTGAAAACTGGTCTTCTTATTGAGATGGTCTTAATTTTGAGGTGGTCCCAATATTGAGATGGTCTTTAAGTGAGGTTTTACTGTGTATCATTGATGAATGAATGAAGACCATAATCTTCAATGGTAAGATGGAGAAATTGTAGATTTAGATAAAGATGAAAGTGTACATACAGTAAATTTGAAATGTAAAAGTCTGAGTTCAATCAACAGACCAGAACCACAGGAGATTGTCACAATTTACCTCCCTTTATCCCTTCTTGAGTTCTCTCCCTTTATCCCTTCTTGAGTTCTCTCCCTTTATCCCTTCTTGAGTTCTTTCCCTTTATCTCTTCTTGAGTTCTCTCCCGTTATCCCTTCCTGAGTTCTCTCCCGTTATCCCTTCTTGAGTTCTTTCCCTTTATCTCTTCTTGAGTTCTCTCCCTTTATCCCTACCTGAGTTCTCTCCCTTTATCCCTTCTTGAGTTCTTTCCCTTTATCTCTTCTTGAGTTCTCTCCCTTTATCCCTTCTTGAGTTCTCTCCCTGTATCCCTTCTTGAGTTCTCTCCCTTTATCCCTTCTTGAGTTCTCTCCCTTTATCACTTCTAGTATTATAAATATACATATGTACCTTGAAAGGGATAAAGGGAGAAAACCTGTAACAATCTCCTGTGATCAGAGCAGTCCTTAATAAAGATCAAAATAATTTATAATTCATTGAATATATAAGGTATCACACCTCTATAAGGTCATTACAATTAGGCCATCCTTAAATAATTGTTTGGCATAACCCTACCCAGCAAAATTTAGGTAGGAAATTATTTTTTGAGTAGGGACCAATTTCATAGGTAAGGTTATGACAAACAAACAATTTTTTAATCATGGCCAAATATAACTCCTTCATTACCAAACCACAGGAGATTGTCACAAGTAATCTCCCTTCTCTGTCCTTTCTACAGTGAATGTATATACATGTATAGAACTTTATAAGGGGAGAGAACTCATGACAATCTCCTGTGACCAAATCTGAGTTACAAATATTTCTTTAGTTATTATTATTTATTTTTATTATTTATTATTTTTTTATATTATTTTGCGCCAAAACTTTGTGCAAAGTCTGTACTCACCCGTCCGACCACAGTTTGACTGCATTCACATGTTTCTTCTCACTGTCAGACAAACATTTCTGTTTATTGGATAATGTAACCATGTTGTCTATATCATTGCCAAGGTCCTTGTTCAGTCTCACTGTGGTTCCAGTACCCAGAAGTTCAAGGCCATTCTTGATCACATGACCCATAACTAAAAAAAAAATTATAAACTTTCTGACATGATGTATAAAAAAGGAACCAAATAGAATAAGCAAAGTCTTCACAACTTGCAAAAAAATTGATAGTTTTGGGTTTTCAATTATTATTTATAAATCATAAAGGAACTAACCAAATTCAGGATCTGCATTCAACGTGTCGGTCAGTGATTTCTCTATACCGCCCACTGTATCGTCGTCATACCAACCTACGTACTGAAATACATATAAGAGTTTAGATTATCCTTGGTAAAATGTTGATTTGCTGCAACTATACTTATTATCTGAATTAAAATAATGGCTTTGGCAAATATCTCTTTTTGTTTGCCAAAGTTCAAGAGCTGATAAAAATCATTAAATCTAGTCATTTACTTGGTACTTTGTGGTTGTTTTTATTAACCAGTAGTTTGTATTTTATGTCTTAATTTTTAATGCCTTTGTAGGAAGATGTTGTAGATACAAAAGATGAATTTTCATTTTTCATGGATACCTTGTTTTTCCTGCCAATTAGGTAGGTATCGAAAAAAGAACCTTATATAGGTAGAACTTGGCAGGGCCCTAACATGTAAACAGATCAAACATACAGTAAAATCTCACTTAAAGACCACCTCAATAATAAGACCATCTCAAAATTAAGAACACAATTTTCAAGTCCATTTTCACTGTTTTACTCTCAATGTTAATATTAAGACCACCTCAATATCAGGACCAGTTTTCAAGGGTACAGAGGATGGTCTTATTGTTGAGGTTTTACTGTGCACAGTAAGAAGAAAGAATTAACATTACCTGTGTAAGAGAAGCATCAAACAACTTGCAGGCTTCATTACTTGTAGTATTCCACGGTGTACCATAATCTGACCATGCCTGTTTCAACAAATATACAATTATGTAAATATATATGTACATTTGTACATCCATTACTAAAAGGTATGACAAGCACACCCTGAATGTTATTATCAAATTGTAATGCTATTTTATTTCATTCTTGAAAAGGCCAAACTCAATACAAAGAACCTACCGTATCTATGAACAGTAAAATTACAAAAGTACCAATTGGTTCACTGAATTAAGCAATTAAGTATTCAGGCAAATGCAGACCAATAAACAATGAATAAAGGTAAAGTGATTTCAAACAGGTTCAAGTCAAATTGCAATAAAGTTAGTTTTATATAAGAATTGTTTGAAAACACACAAACCCTCCACGGTAGCCAATGGGATACAAAGGCAGTAAACTTTGAAAAATGACAGGTGTAAACCAAATGGTATATAGTTATTGATCAAAATTGTTCCCTCTCTTGTGACCTGGCCTTATGACCTTTAGTGATCCCTCTATGTATATCTATTGACCCCAAACTACAACCCTATGAAAGGTGACCTCCATGCACACAAAGCATTCTTTGGTTATAAATCTAGAACAGTTTTCAGTGTAAATGCCACAGTGACCTTGACCTTTGACAAACTAACCATCAGAATAATATCAGTTTTCTATTGACAACAAACCATCACCTTACAGAACGTTCCTGACCATTCTCCAGTAGTTCATTAAAAAAACATTTTCAGTAACCTGACCTCTACATTTGACCTAGTCTACAAAACATGATAGGGATAATCCATTGAGCACAGACAACAAATTATGAAGTTCAACTCCTGTAAGCCCAAGCGTTCTTCAGTAAAAGATCAGACATGTTATCAGTCTCAATGTCAATTTGGTCATGACCCACTGACCCCAAAACCATACAAGTCATCTACTGACACAGACATGCAGTCATCTAATGACAAGAGATGGCTATAGGCATATAAGAATTCTTCAGAAATCTCAAGGTCACTTTGCCTGACCTTTGATGTACTGACCGACCCCTAATTGCCATGATGGTCATCTACGGGCAACAGACAATCAACTGTTAATGTTTGGCATCCATAAGCTAGACCATTTTCCATTGCTATTGATTGGAAACTGTGATAAGTAATGTCTGCAAGTCACTATGACCTTGACCTAATTAATCAGAAAAATGAAAGAGGTTATCTACAGACCATAGACAATTATCCTACCAACTTATACAGTAATTGGTACAAGCAATCTACACTTATTTGAACTAGGGCTGACTATTGCAACCAAATTTACTATCACGATAGTTATCGATAGTCAAAAGTACTATCACGATAGACTATCAATAGTTGATTTCACTATTGCGATACTATCACGATAGTTTCGATAGTTTACATACTGTATATTTTCAACTGATTTTTTAGTTTGTTTAACTATTATGCAGTGACTTATATATATAGCTTACAAATAATAGAATGTGCTTAACATTATTACACTCCTGTGTTTAGATACAAATGAACTTATACAGAAACAAAGAACAAAATTTGAGTGTCAACAATAATGATATTCTCATTAATCTCATAATCATTAATCAGTCCATCATTTCTACTGATTTGTGTTCTTCTTCAGGAAGATTAGTTTGTCAACATGTCTTGAGTTCAAGGCTGACCGCTGGGCTGTGACTATGTCACCAGCTGTTGAGAGTCACAGTCAGTGCAAGAAGCAATATATTTTTAAAACACTCAGCTACATAAAAACTAGGCCACAAATGAAACATAAATCAAACATATAGTGATGTAAATTATATGTGAATAGTCATAGCACATATGTGAATAGTCATAGCACAGAGTATGAGAATCATCAGTTTATACAGGCAAATATAGTTATCTGAATTTATCATAATTATGTTCATGCCTCGTAAATTCGGAGCGGACGGCATTACGGACCGTACGGTACGGATTTAATCGTTTACTAGACACGAAAACGAAAGTGATTGCATGGTTATCACCAGGGGCGTAGCTTGGATGATATGAATGTGTAGGCCAAGATGTAGGGGGGTATGGGGGCATGCTCCCCCAGAAAAAGTTTGACCCAAGAATGTCAGAGGTGCGTTTTGGCGTATATTTTCTGGGGAAATGTGTAGGCCACGGCCTACACGGCCTATATGAAGCTACGCCCCTGATCACAGACATTGAGAACCGGTCTTAGCTGCTTTTAACCGCATTTATCATCAAAATTGAGTGGAATAAAACATTCACCAACGGTAAATTTAGAAATTCATACTTTTCGACGGGGACTATTTGATTTTTCTTTAGCCATTTTCCGAAAATAAACGGTGATGACTGAAATTTTTCACCGGACAATTTGTCCGACAATAACAGAAACTAGTCTATACCGTGATGTAAACATCCGTTTTTTTCGGCGAAAGGAAATCAACTTCAAACCGCAAAGACAACTATCGGAAAAGTCGATAGCTGTCTCAACTATCGGCGATAGTATCGATAGTGTGAAATTGCAATCGACTATTGACTATCGTGCCTGCAACAATCGTGATAGGTCTATAGTATCGACTATCGTTACACCCTACTAATTTCACTCCTGATGTAACAATGACCTTGATGTTTGATCAAGCTGGGATCAATGTAGCTATTCTCAAAGAATAGTGTAAACTACTGACTACCTACAATCACTTATAAAGGTCTAGAATTAGCTCAAATATATATGCATACCAGTATAACAGCAAGACGACGTGCTGATTTTAACCTAGAGCTAAAATTTTGTTGCCAGGTGTATGGAACGCCAAATCTACAAAAACTCAAATATTCGAACAACTAACAGAAACAATCAGATATGATAACAATTGTCATCCATTTGAGTAAATACAGATACATAAACATGTACTATGATGTAGGTTTACAAGAATTAGTACAAGATAATACAAACTTGCATACCTTGCAATCCCGCCAGTTAGAATGCATTTCTACCTCGACAGTTTAACAATTGGTAATCAATAGATTATCCTATGCAGAGTCAAATACCCCTCTAACTCAGAAAAAAGTCAAATGTATAGTAAAATAATTCACTACAGTATGTAAACTTTGGACACAGATCAGTTAGGATCACTGCTTTGTAAGAAGTACGCGTGATATTTAAAAGTTCATGGTTATCGACCGATATGACTACCATATGACTACATGTATATTCTAATCTTACACAAAAACATATACCTCATCCTACGATTTAAATGTATAAAATCTGGTTCTCAGTGTATGTATGTCGTTTAGAGTGATGTAGACAGACAAAACCACGGGCGTATCAAATTTCGCAATACATGTATTTATAAACCGGCTTCTCTATTGTGTACGATATGAGAATTTAAAAATCTCAATTCATTTCCGGGTTTTGCAGATTCAACTTAGCTGACCCATTCTTAATAATTAAATAGCCTGAACTTTATATATAAACAATTAAACTTTTATTTACATTTTGAATTAAGAACCTCCCGCCTTAGTTTACGTTTCATTGATTTTGAAACGAGAAAAATATGAATTTAAGGACATTAATTTTTTCCAAGTATTGATTTGTTCTTACAATTATTTCTCAAGTTTATGCGTCGTACATAATACAAATTATTGGTTGGAAAATAACTGTTGTCTCAAGTGCATAGTTCTACAACTGCTTTTGGGGTCAGTACTTAACAAAAGCAGAAATAAGAAAGTAGTGCTAAAAAACGTGCAGTGATTTACAAGACAGTGTTTTGCAGACCAGTAAGTAAACTTACTTTAAAACTTTCGCTGTTTGACTTATTAACAATGTAAATGTGACGGATAAAAAATCAGGAATATTCAGAAATGTGTGTACATATGAACGACATGTGGATCTATATTGTGCTTATGTGGGAATTCTCGCGGAAGATTGGTCTATATTGACATTTTACCGCGAACTAGAGTCTAACTTCAAACGAACGGATTACCGCCAGGAAAAGTCATGATGTAGCGTTCAGGGAGACGATTAAAAGAAAGTAGATCACCAGTTACCGATGATGTTTATTCAAACAAGAAATATGTTTAAAAAAGATTGTCGGCGAAACTTAAAGTATGCAAATTTGTTGCAATCTGAAGGTTAAAATTTGTTTTACAACATTAACAAATTGCCTAAATAATACGACAGCCGGTAATCCAATTACTCTAAACAACAGAAACAGTTGAGTGATGTAGGCGCGGCAATCATACATCGTACATCAACATTAAATACCGACCCAGATTGAATACAGAGCCAGCATTGACATCGTTATTCGACTTATATTTTTAATACATATCTGAAATCGAACCCAGAGTCAGCTCGTACATCGTTATTCGAGTTTTCTAAATAATTATTTGAATACAGACCTAGTAGCCAACCCAGAGTTAGCACTGACATCAACATTCGAACATAACCGTAGCGAATACATATTTGAAGTCGAATAACGAGCCAGCTCGTACATCGTTATTCGAGTTTTCTAAATATTTGAATACAGACCTAGTACACGCCCTGTTGGAAGTGGGGGAGGGCTGAAAACAAATCTTCAGGGGGGTTTCAAAACAACAAAACAATAACAACTAAATTATTTTGAGGACACCATTAAAATTTTAATTAAAGGCAGTAAGAGTGACTTCCCTTTATAATCAGGGGAGGTCACTCTAAAAAATTTATATTTGAGTCTGTAAGAGTGACCATCCTTTAAAGTCAGGGGAGGTCACTCTTAAAAACTTAAATTTAAGTCTGCAAGAGTGACATCCCTTTAAAATCAGGGGAGATCACTCTGAAAAACTTAAATTTAAGTCTGCAGAGTGACTTCCCTTTAAAATCAGGGTAGGTCACACTTTAAAACTTTATATTTAAGTCTGCAAGAGTGACATCCCTTTAACATCAGGGGAGATCACTCTTAAAAACTTACAATATTAAATCGGCAAGAGTGAGCTCCCTTTAAAATCAGGGGAGGTCACTCTTAAAAACTTAAATTTAAGTCTGCAAGAGTGACCTCCCTTTCAAATCAGGAGAGGTCACTCTTGCAGACTTAAATTTAAGTTTTTAAGAGTGACTTCCCTTTAAAATCAGGGGAGATCACTCTGAAAAACATAAAATATTAATTCGGCAAGAGTGACCTCCCTTTAAAATCAGGGGAGGTCACTCTTTAAAACTTTAAATTTAAGTCTGCAAGAGTGACCTCCCTTTAAAATCAGGGGAGATCACTATGAAAAACTTAAAATATTAAGTCGGCAAGAGTGACCTCCCTTTAAAATCAGGGGAGGTCATTCTTGCAGACTTAAATTTAAGTTTTTAAGAGTGACCTCCCTTTAAAATCAGGGGAGATCACTCTTGCAGACTTAAATTTAAGTTTAAAAAAGAGTGTCCTCCCTTTAAAATCAGGGGAGATCACTCTGAAAAACTTAAAATATTAAGTCGGCAAGAGTGACCTCCCTTTAAAATCAGGGGAGGTCACTCTTTAAAACTTTAAATTTAAGTCGACAAGAGTAACTTCCCTTTAAAATCAGGGGAGGTCACTCTTTAAAACTTTAAATTTAAGTCGGCAAGAGTGACCTCCCTTTAAAATCAGGGGAGATCACTATGAAAAACTTAAAATATTAAGTCGGCAAGAGTGACCTCCCTTTAAAATCAGGGGAGGTCACTCTTGCAGACTTAAATTTAAGTTTTTAAGAGTGACCTCCCTTTAAAATCAGGGGAGATCACTCTGAAAAACTTAAAATATTAAGTCGGCAAGAGTGACCTCCCTTTGAAATCAGGGGAGGTCACTCTTTAAAACTTTAAATTTAAGTCGGCAAGAGTGACCTCCCTTTAAAATCAGGGGAGTTCACTCTTTAAAACCTTAAATTTAAGTCGGCAAGAGTAACTTCCCTTTAAAATCAGGGGAGGTCACTTTTTAAAACTTTAAATTTAAGTCTGCAAGAGTGACCTCCCTTTAAAATCAGGGGAGATCACTATGAAAAACTTAAAATATTAAGTCGGCAAGAGTGACCTCCCTTAAAAATCAGGGGAGGTCACTCTTGCAGACTTAAATTTAAGTTTTTAAGAGTGACCTCCCTTTAAAATCAGGGGAGATCACTCTGAAAAACATAAAATATTAAGTCGGCAAGAGTGACCTTCCTTTAAAATCAGGGGAGAGTCACTCTTTAAAACTTTAAATTTAAGTCGGCAAGAGTAACTTCCCTTTAAAATCAGGGGAGGTCACTCTTTAAAACTTTAATTTAAGTCGGCAAGAGTGACCTCCCAAAATCAGGGGAGATCACTATGAAAAACTTAAAATATTAAGTCGGCAACGGTGACCTCCCTTTAAAATTAGGGGAGGTCACTCTTTAAAACTTTAAATTTAAGTCGGCAAGAGTGACCTCCCTTGAAAAATCAGGAAGGTCACTCTTTAAAACTTTAAATTTAAGTCTGCAAGAGTGACCTCCCTTTAAAATCAGGGGAGATCACTCTGAAAAACTTAAAATATTTCGCGAGAAGCGAAGATGAGCAATTAGCTTTATCGATACGTGAACAAATACAAAACACACACTTTAATATACGATTGCTTAATAACTTTATAACGGCTTTTACAGAAATATATCTGAACATATTCAGGTGTATTTCTATCTCCAATAAATTTCAATTGCATTAAATGCAAAAGCGTTTCTGAGAAAATCTGACGTTTGAATTAAACAACTTGGTTTTTGATATTGCGTTAAAATCGACAGCTTAATGAAATAGATATTAGCTAAAGTATGATATCTAAGTTCCGAATTTTCGTCTCTACATTTAATGTTTGTGCCCCGGGGGCATACGCAAACTACACAAAGCTTACTCTCACCTATAACAATACACGTTATATAAACGTAATGGAAAAATATTTCAGTACAGTCCTATTGTTTTCAAGCTGTTTGTAACACAGTCGTTATTCTGACATAATTTCCATGATTACATTTCGTAAAACAAATTCAAAACACAGACGCCATGAATGTGAAGAAACATTAAAGTCAGTGCTAGCTCTAAGTTCGCTACAAGGTCTGTTTTCAAATATAAAGAACACTCGAATAACGATGTACACGCTAACTCGTTATTCGACATCAGATATGTATTCGCCGCGGACCCATTTGGAATGTTGATGTCAGTGATAGTTCTGTGTTCGCTTTAAGACATGTATTGAATTCGACTCCCGATTGATCAATTTCGAATGTTGATGTCGGTGCTAGCTCTGGGTTCGCTACTAGGTATGTATTCAAATATGTAGAAAACTCGAATAACGATGTACGTACGAGCTGGCTCGTTATTCGACATCAGATATGTATTCGCCGCTGACCCATTTCGAATGTTGATGTCAGTGATAGCTCTAGGTTCGCTTTAAGACATGTATTGAAAAATGCAAGTCAGATCTGTATTCAATCTGGGTCGGTATTCAAAGTTGGTGTACGATTGCCGCGCCAACTTCACTCAACTTGCATACACTCCGATACTTTCAGGGGAGATCACTGCGTAGGAGACTGGATAAAAATAACTCCGTTGTGTGATAAGTCATGAACACAGTATAGTCTGGTTCCATATAGTTCATAATTATTGCATAAGTCGTGAACTCACAGATGCATGTTAATAAACTTGTTACATGTCGATTTATCTGATAAAAGCAATATAGATGTTCGTGACTGGTACATAACACCAAGAAAGTCTACTTAATTCCAACACCGGACAATTCCCCGTGGGGATGACCAACAACACAACTTACTGGATAAATCTTGAAATACACTATACGATCATCTTGCAGACGCAGTTGATTAGGTCAACAATATTATGTTCATCTGGTGTTCATACAACACTGTCATGTTCACAATAATATGAATAATGTCTCTATCGTGATCAAGATTTCTTTTGACAAACATAACATCATTTACGCAATACTTTTGTTCATTACTTTGCTTCGGAAGAAAAAATACATAACAGTAAACAAGTTAATATTTTTAGGTTTGGTAAACAAATATTTAGGCCTTAACGAAGTGTTTACCAATCTGCGTCAATGTTACAAACATTGTCCAGTTGAAGAGAAATTGCCTTGGTGGTTAACGTAAGACTTGATTGGTTAAGAAAACACTGATACGCCGAAAAAGTCTACTACGGTTGATGATCAAGTGCATTGCCCGAAGCATAACTACCTAATTGTACGACTTTACTGCGGGTTCTGTGAAAAACCTATAAGTGACAGATGTAAGACAACTACGCATGCGCCACACTTGCCAGTTTAACAGTTTATTTCATTTTCTCAGCTCATGTAAAACATGACAACATGAGTACATAATATACAAAATACAAATACAATGGTAAAGAGGCAGTTACAATAAGAAAATGAATGCATCATGCACAAGAGGTACACTTATAAACAGATATTTAGGGAGAAGGTATTTTTATTCTAATTTTGTTAAAATATGTATATATTCAAGAAAAATATGTTGTTTTCGGATG
This sequence comes from Mactromeris polynyma, assembly GCA_032209605.1. NCBI lineage: Eukaryota > Metazoa > Mollusca > Bivalvia > Venerida > Mactridae > Mactromeris > Mactromeris polynyma. Next base: position 88,903 of record JASFXZ010000074.1, on the reverse strand, counting down.
TTTTAAGTCTGGCATTTATTTAAATTTAAAAATAATTTCTTTAATCAGCACACAAAGTTTCCTAGTTTTTATTATGTTGTTAAAGTCTTGGTCCATGAGTAGTTGTAATTTTAATATGTTAGGGTGACGATAAAAGGTTTTGGGGATGTATTTTATTCTTGAATCGTTGAAGTGATCACATTCAAGTAGATTCTGAAATTCGTCACCAATACAATTTTTTTCACATAAACGACATTTTCTCAAATCAAATTCGACTCCTTCCCAGCTTAATTTTTCTACCGGAAGTCGATTATTTCTTGTTCTAAACTTGATCATATATCTTAAATACTTGGGTGGAATTTTTACTAAATAATTCTCAAACTTAAACTTAGTTTTAATGAATCTATAAAATTTACATTTAGGGCCTACTTGAAGAGTTAAGAATAGATAACCAGTCGTTAATAAAAAGGTCGCTTAAGTGATGTTTGATAGAACATTTGAGCCATTAATGGTTTGAAAAGCTTAGGCACCGAAGTTTAAATTTCCAAAATATATTGGAAGAAAATATATCGCATTTAAAGGAAATGTTACTTGACTTGCAGTACTCTTTCAGATATTCAGGAAGATTTGTAGAAATATATGTTGCAGGATTTGAAGATTTGAGAAATAATCTAAGAGGGTATTGTTCGCTTGTCCCGTTCTGTGACACGGAAGGAAATGGTCGCTAATTAACACGCGATGTCTATAACCAGAGTCAGAGTTTTCAAACTCTTCAAACTAAGATTAGATTAAATGCTAGCTTAATTACGTAATAGGCCTGTAGGAAGGTATTGAGCACTGGGGCCGCTGATGGGATGGTTGCGGGGGGGGGAGGTAACCCTCACTATGAGAAATCTTTTAGGAAATCACCTTTCTCAGGCGCAAATTCCATCACTTTTAAAATGATATTTTCCGAAAATGTTTTTGCTGCTTGTAAGTTATTACATTTATTCATACATATGTGTAATTTTGTAAAAAAGACACGGGACTGTTAAGGATATATTTTGAAACAGTTCCGTTGCATTTTAATGTATTTATTCAGCTATATGAAAGCAATATAAACAATGATATATCAAATGCAAAATCACAAAAACAATTCGTGCAATAGTTCACAAAACACAAGTGAAACATATGTGTTATCACAAGGTTAAAAAGAACAAATGAGTAAATTAGCATATGTCATATTTAATTATACAAACAAATGCAACCACATTCGCTGGCAAATGGATAGTCACGCGTCAACGCATATTCAGAACTTTCCAAACACGGCAAGGCGATCGTCCATGTCATTAACGAACCAAAATAAATATATACTTGTCACCTGGTTAGTATGCTTCCCTTCATGTCTTCATTAATCCGTCGACTGATGGCCGTCAGTGTTCTAGCCTCTGTCTTGTAGCGATGATTTGTGGCTGTTTTTTATTAGTTTAAGATACAGATGAGAAGTAGGGGTCATAAATGTACAATTCTTTACATGCTGGTAATATTTTTGTAAAAATACATTTTATTCTTATGACGGCGCACCTCTATGATGTAATGGAGCATTTCTATACGATCTAATAATTGAGGTTATTTTGTGTATTATTGTCCTAAACAGAGGCATATAAAGACGTATGTATATGTCAACAGAAGTTAGTATGGTTCTTATATTTTGAATGTCTTAATACGTGTACTGTATTTTTTATTAATGGCCGTTATTTTTCCAAAGAAAAGATGATGTTCCTTTGTTGTTATCAATGATGTTTATGTGCATTTCTTACACAAAAATATTGCATGTTCAATATTTGCAAAATTCAGTTTGTGTTATTACGTCATTTTTGTTTATTTTGTTTCTACATATTCCCTTCAAACATTTCACATTAATTATTTTGCTAAACACTTTCCCGGCGACTTTGATGCCTTGCATCAACTTTCTCTTGTGTATTTATGTAATGCATTCTTGTACATCGAATCGTCTGAAGTAACTCTTTACAAAAGAAATATAAAACAAGAGTAGGTTGCGTACTTTTAGTGCTCTGATCCATGACGACCCCTCATTATGCTCACATATGTTTACTATAAGTGAGGCTGTCTGTATATTTCAAGTTTACTTGTAGATGGTACATGTACGGATCTGATCACTTGGATTTCATTTTTGGTGGACTTATAGTGAAGTTTGGATTCATTTGAAATTGATGGATAATTCTTTAGAAATGGTGACAATTCAGAGCCATAAATAATCATTTATGAACAATTAAATTGCTGTTTATAAGACTTTGCAAGACGTTTGATATGTCAAACTATAATTATATATACTTTATGTCATCCGTTCTTGCACGATAAAGCTTTATGGTTAAACTAGTTTAATGGTAGATTCAAAGTTTTGTGTAAGTAGTTGATATATTACTAAAAGAAGCAAACGCTGGAAATAATTACTTTGAGCTCTCTTAGCTGATTAAAAATTGAATCTTATCAAACCTTTTCGCCACGACTTTTTATTTCGGCGTAAAAGAAATATAGTCGAATATAACAAAAAGTGATCATGCTTCTATACGACACGTTGATCACAGCTTGCATGCTGTTGTGTGTATCGGTGAGTGCTGAAGACTGGAACCAGACTTTGTTTGAGCAACTTGCTGATGACTATATACAATCAGGATTACGTTGCCACAAGAACCCAGCTTTCAGTATCTCTGTGGTAAGGAATGGGAAAGTTCTTCTGGCCAAAGGTTTCGGTCATAAAAAGTTAGACAAACAAGAACCAGTAACAGAAAACACCTTATTTGGAATTGCCTCTGTTACGAAATCATTCGCGGCTACGCTGATGTTGAAGCAAATAGAAGACAGTGAATCGTATGTATCCAATACATTTATATGTTTGCATTATTGTTGTGAAAGCGAGTGTGTGGGTGATCTGCCATAGCTCTATTGAAATAAAGTAAAACCTCGATAATAAGACCACCATTTGGGTGTCTTGAGTTGGTCTTAATATTGAAGTTGAATAAAAAGCAAAACAGTGAAAATGGACTTGACAATTAATTGTGTTCTTAATTTCGAGGTGGTCTTATTATTGAGGTGGTCTTTAAGTGAGGTTTTACTGTACACAATATACAATTTATTATCATTTATTACCCTTCCGCTCTCTCTCTTTTGAGAGTCATGAATTTAGAACTGAGTTGTCATTTCTTTTGTTATTCCATGAAACGGCGTCAGACAATTATTTAATGTTTCTGAAGAGCTTAAAATTTTCCGGAACGAGCTTAATACACCTCTTGCAGAGCTTAATATACCTCATCCAGAGCTTTTCAAGTTCAGTATCATGCTTAGAGCAGCGCTCTCGGTAAACGGCACATTGGATAATATATAAACATACAAACTGCTAGTGCTATGATTTATAATATCAGAACATGTGTTGTTTTGAAAACTTTGGCAGTTTCATCCGAAAGCAACTATCCGATGTTTTCAAAATAAAGACATGTGTGAATTTGTATTGGCTTATGTTATAGGCCTATATTTAAAACAATGTCTCTTTCATATACATGTACATGTTCAGTCGGACCTCGTTTATTTGACAACCTTCTATCCGAATACTTGGTATAATCCGAAGCATATATCAGGTCCCGATTATCTTCTTAGGCACGCCGGATTAAAATGAGTTATACGTATTATTCGAAATAAATTTGAGACCCGATGAGTTCGAATAAACAAGGGTCCGACTGTATTCCGTTCATAATTGTTTCAGATAGTCACGTTTGAATTCAAGTGCATTCAATGATTGCTCCATGCTCCTAAGTGCTTCTGTCATCTGTTTTTCCCGTTATATGAAACAGATGGGATATAAAACATCCGATGGTCATATTACTTGAGAAACTTGACATAAAAATGCTATTGCTCTTGATATCAAGATAAGTGTGTATATGTAACAATAACAATACATGAACCTCTGGTTATCGTCAACATCCATTATTTATCCAATGTCTTGAACATACGCCTATTCAAACAAAAGAACATTTATAGACCTGTTGTTACATACAACAGCCCGCCCTGCTAGCTCAGTAGTAACAGTCCGACTGTTAATCTGGAAGTTGTAAGTTCAAACCCCGGATGAGGTTTTATTTTTTCGCGACAAATTGAATGTACAGATAATACAATGTACATCAAAATTCAAGTTGAGGCACTTGCCTTTGCTTATAGATGCGAAGAATATGTCTTATGGTTTCTCTTATGGTCGGTCAGGCCATTCCTTGCGTCCCTGCTCCCCTTGAGTATTTACCCTTGTACCTCCTAACATGCCAGATGTTTTATGGACTATTGTTTCCCCGGAGGTATGTGTGGCGAGGCATTGTCTTATGTATGTGGCGTTCCCTGTTGCATCTTCTTCTCTCTTTTAACAGTTTGATACGAAAGTTTGAAACCAAAGTTACCAGAATGTCACACCGCTAGAGATTCAATATTGCCGTATATTTGTATTTCAGATTGTCGCTTTCTACATCACTTCGATCATTGTTCGGACGAGATGATATATTTAAATCTCCATTAAGATCACGATATGCTACCATTGAGGATCTACTGGCACACAGGATCGGATTGCCGAGCAACAATCGCATACGACTGGACGACACATTGACGAGGAAAAACTTGATTGAGTAAGTTGTTAAATCTGTATCTGGCTCATCTGAACGAAATACATGTATTTTCTTAGTGGGCCTCACCCAGTATTGTTGTTGCAAAGGCTTTACATCCTTAATAGGAACCATTGCAAGATATGACTGATTACAAACTAGTGTGTGTATCACTAACAGACAAATCCGCTTTTCAAAAAACTGGATTGTTTTTATTTTTATGATGATGAAAACGTTTTATTTCGACAAATGCGGAAGATTACATCATGCGTTTATTCTTGGTTAATGCATGTTTAATTTTTTATTGAAGTTTTAACTACATGATCTTTTCGTGTTTGTTTTTAGCACAATATTGCTATAACTAAGTATCATGTTAAATGCAATGTGTTATTACCATCGTTGTACTTTTATACCTCAATAATAAGACCATCCTTTAGACATTGAAAAGGAGTCTTCTTATTGATCTGATCTTAATATTGAGGTTGAATAAAGAGCAAAACCGTGAACATGGACTTGCAAATTGTGTACTTAATTTTGAGGTGGTCTTATTACTAAGGCGGTCATTAAGTGAGGGTTTACTGTAGTGTTCATGTACATTTGTTTTCAGTCGAATCAAATATCTGAGCGTGAAAGGGGGATTCCGCACGTCATTCTACTACAGTAACCTGATGTATGGTTTGATCACTTACCTATCGGAAAAGATCGGAAGCAAATCTTGGGAAGATCTCATCTCAGAAAAAATATTCGCACCACTTGGAATGACGTCATCAACTTTCGTGACGACAGCAGATCCAGAAGAATTAGATCTCGCTACTGGTTACAGGGAAGTTTATGGAGAAATGGTTCCCGTTCCATTCGAATTAAGCAGGTAAGATAAAAAAATCACGACAGGCGCGTAGCTACTTGTACGCAAACTACGCAGCTGCGTACACAATGTTCTCAATCATTGAAAAAATACTGAGAGCTATATAAATTTATATATATAAAATTGCCTTTATGTTCTAGAAAACGGCATTTTTCCTTTTCTGGAGAGCAGGCCCGCGGACCTCCATATAGTGCTTGCATACACATCATACTAACCTTTGCTACGCCTCTGCACGGATTCGTATAATGTTAGTCAGGGTCGTAGCTGTCAGGCATTGTGCTCATAAGTAAAATCGAAGGCACCATTTGAGGCGTGAACTCTGATAGGGAAGGGGAGGAGTGTTGGAAGACGCATTTGTGCTGCATTTGATATTCTTTATCAAATATGGCCTACATGATAGAATTTATATTAAACATTGAATATAATAGTTTTAAAAAACCAGGGTTGCTAAATGTTTTGTTAGTCTACTGACCGTATTTAGAGCTACTAACGTCACTACAGGCTAAATCAACATATTGATGTAAATTATAACCATCAATAATCAAAGCGCTGAAAACGCCGGGGTCAAAACAAAATATGCCCGGGGGTAAACCAAAATTTGCCCGGGGGTCAAAACAAAATTTGCCCGGGGGTCACGAATCATGTTCCGTAAGAATGGCCGAGGTGTTCCGACTGGTTGCTAATGCTGTATAACAATAACGCGTCCCATGACTCTGATGTCTGATGGCGAAAATACAACTACTGCAGAAACAAATACTGGCATATTTGCCTGTCATTAAATTATGCCAACTGACCGGATATCATATCGGCACCGCGTAGGTACGTGGTGTTTGCATACCTAAGTTACTATGGGTCAGTGTCATGTAATAAAGAAATAATAAATATTGATTATAACGTAATCTTCATAGTAACATGGTTTTGAATCAGTAATTAAGTCAAATTGTTACGTAGGTTTAAATGGGTTCCAGTTAACGATAAAAATGTTCCAGATGTCCTCTTGTAGAAAATAAGAGATTGACATTCATTGTCGTAGTCAGTTGAGTTCAAAGAGAGGTCGCTTTTTGACGATAATAAATGTATATGACTATATTTACTGACAATTAACAGGGTAATATCACTGCCCAGGAGTCTGGCCCCAATCGTTGTAAATTTTCATATGTCTTTTTTTACAGACGATGGGGTGATCTATGTGGATCCGGTTGTATCCTGACTAACGCTGCAGATATGACAAAATGGATGATGTTTCATCTCAATCAAGGCAAGAATACAAGTTACGAGAAAGTGTTAAGTTCCGACATGCTTGTGGAGGCTCATAAACCACAGAATGCGATACCATCGTCCTCACGGGCTCAGTACTATACGAAGCCCACCGCACCCGTGACAATCAGTGAATCCACGTATGGTTTTGGTTGGAGACTGGGCTATTATCGAGGTATTGTCATCATATTTTCTCTGAATATGATTTCGTTATACAGTGGAACACGCTTATAAGGAATTTCTTGGGACCTGAAGATTTACTTCGCTATTTCCAAACTTTGTTATATCCATACAACGAAATTTCGTTGTAATTGTATTTTATATTTGGGATCCAAATTCATTATAACCGTTTAGTTATACAATGAACTATAGAGGAGTTTGGTCGGGTATAAAAATTACTACGTACTATCCGATTTTTCGTTATAACCGAGTACCTTATAATCGTGTTCCACTGTACAGTCAAACCTGCCTTTAGCAGTCATTCAAGGATAAATGTATATCAAATGTGGCTATTTATAGCAGAATTCTGTTTAATGCAATTCAACATGTGTACATAATACCAAAATGGTCAGTTGGCATTTATTAATAATGACTGCTTAACACAGGTGACTGATTAATTCAGATGACCACTAACATGGGGTCCACTATAAATTATTAAGAGTATCAAACTCGTATGATTACATATTCATTGTGACAAGTCATCAGTCGCTGGCTGTATGCAATCAAAATTTCATTTGAAGCTGATGGCCACTTAACAGTAGCAATATCAAATGTCTTTGCTTTATTGAAATATATGGAATGAAAGTGAATTTCTTGTAGCTACACATTAAAATCTGGTTTGAACTTGAGCTACATGTATATCCAAATTTGATTTGGATACGTATAAAGTCTGGTCAGTTTTCAGTTCGCTTCTTTGTCTGTACGGACTATGGTATGGCCCAAACTCCTGGTCGAACTTTAGCCTCAACACCAATTTGATCTCTGATTAACAGAAATGTCCTCGTCTAAGAATCTATTACATGTCTATTATAAGTCCACACATTTGGTTTAAACTCGAGATAAATTAGATAAAATTGAAACAATGTAGTAAATGTGTACAGAATGGTAGCGGGCTTTTTTCTCGATTTATTCCAACGGACATAGAAAATATCAAACATTTATAAGCGTGGATGTAGCTCTTTTATTAAGTTTGTGTTTTATGTGATTATTATTTCAGGGTACCCTATGTGGTCGCACTCAGGTTCCACGTTTGGTTATAGAGCTTTGCTAACTCTCCTACCAAATACGGATATCGGAATATTCAGTGTAATGACCGGGGACGATCCTGGCTTCATATTCCGTACCAACATCCACATGTATCTAGCTGACCTCGCTCTAGGCATAGATCCCTGGCTTGATAATACAACAGTTTGCACATTTCCTGAACCATGGCAAAGTAAGATTCCTAAAGATCCAGATCAAAGGCCTAATCATGATCTATCAGCAGCACGATCATTAGAAGAATATACCGGTGCGTATGAAAACGCCGCGTATGGTACGGTCGATGTGTACAGGAATGGTACTTCAGGGCAGCTGATGGCGAAGATGGGTTACGCACAATTTATTTTGTATCCTAAATCAACCGCTGATGAGTTTTTCGCGGAAGGTTTTGGACTGTTGAAGAATGTGATGGATTTCTCTAATTTTACCTTCGCTTTTGATGCAAACCAGACAGTGAGCACTCTAATAGTACCTAGCTTTGAACGAAGTGACCCGCCAATTTTTCAACGTAAACATGCTCAGTTTTCACACTCACATAGTAACGGTTGCCAGGCATCCTTGATTTTCGACGTGTTTATAATTTTGGCGCTCGCAATGTTATCAGAGACGTTACAACTATAGTAAATTGGCAGTTGGCATCAGTAAAAATGCTGGATAATACGACCGCTCTCGGGTTCCTTGAAAACTGGTTTTCTTATTGAGGTGGTCTTAATAGTGAGTTTGAATAAACAGCAAAACATTGCAAATGGACTTGAAAATTAAATTGTGTTCTTAACTGAGATGGTCTTTAGGTAAGGGTTTACTGTATTCGACATACACAACGGCAAAAGGAGCTACAATTCACTTTTTAATTTCTGCTGAATGCGTTATAGAGTTATTTGATCTCTTATTAACCATATGAATGATTTACACATATATGTAACAATAAAACGCATTCAAAACTTGGAACCAAATGAAGGTTAAGTGAAATAGTTGCGTTTTTAATGGCGATAAGTATATTTACCTCAACACATATTATTCATTACCCACCTCTGTATTTCAATGTATAATCTCTTACATATGTAATGTATATTTACATATAAGTTACATGTATGTCTAATTACTTGCCTTATTTGCATTAAAATTGGAGAAATTACGTCAATACATTAATGTTGATGTATACGGAATCAATTAAATTGGAGAATTTTGCGTGGAAAGATTACGTCAACACATTATGTTGATCAATATATACAGAGTCTTGATATTGTTGTAATGTATCGCTATATGTCACGTGATCCATTCAATAGTTTGTATATTATACGCTTGAGAACCACCTTACTGACAAATAAATTTTTAAAGTGCCGTCTATTGTCTCAATAGTACAAACATTCTCAGGAGATGCGTATACCTGTTGATACTTTGACATCATCACTTAACACAACGATGTTTGCAGTCGTTGTAATGGAAACACATGAATAATTAATTAATATTTAAGTTACTATGTAAACACGATTAAAAGTTTCATTGATGTTGACACCCGCGTCCTTTACTAATAAAACATTCTGCAGGCTACCACTGTGCTCGCCACATACTTAAGGTTTGCTAGACTTGATCATCACACTTGGAACGTTGCAGTTCATTTGAACACATATATACGTGATTAATATAATTGCAAGCTTGTTATAAATATTCAAGGGGCATTGGATCCAGTTTCTTAAATCGTACACTATCAAGTATGGAGCTCGAATTACTTATGAATACGACCGCATCAAATACAACAATGCAAGGTGAATTTGAAAACACCACAACTGTAGTGGTCACGCGGGGCCCCGCGCCGACACCGCCACCGATTGGTTACTATGGTGACACAAGAAAGGCTTTATGGAGATTTCTACCACCGATAATAATGACATGGGGAACTATTGGAAATATTTTGACATTTCTCGTTATCCTCCGACAGAAGAAAACCATGTCATCGACGGCAATATACCTGATGGCGTTGGCTGTGTTTGATACGATGGTGCTGTACACTGGTCCTCTAAGACATTGGGTGAAAATTGTCTACGATATTGATGTAAGAGACCTCACAGAAGCTGGATGTCGGGTACAGGTATATATAACATACGCTAGTCTTCACATGTCGTCATGGTTACTGGTTGCGGTGTCTGTGGAACGAGCTGTGTGTGTTGTTATACCCCATAAAGTGAAACTAACATGTACCAAAAACACAGCATGTTGGATAATTTTTACTATGTTTATTGTGATATTTGGAGTTAATGCCGTGTTGCTGGTTATCCATGGTTTAAAAGGTGTGCAAAACCAGAAATGTTCCGTTACAAGCACTGCCTATCTTGAATTTCGCGACAATATCTGGCAATGGATAGATTTCTGTATGGCATTCGCTGTTCCATTTATCATCTTACTCGCCTGTAATTCGATTATATTAGTTTACCTGCAACGATCCAAAGCTAAGAAAAGAAAGATGACCGCTGGATCTCGCTCTGGTAATAGTTCCGATCGTAACACCAAGTCCGTATCACTCCTCATGGTGGCGTTATGTCTCATCTTCTTCTTGACGATGACTCCGTCTTCAATATTTGCTGTTTACTATCCGTACCGGTATGCAGACATTCAGCTGTTATACAGGACTGATCCTTACGCTGCTTGGTACGGTTACCAGTATCTGATGTTTCAACACGCTGTGGTTACCCTTGTTGGCTACACCAATGCCGCTTTCAACTTTATATTGTATGTGTTTAGTGGCACAAAATTTAGGAATGAACTGTGTGCGATGTTTAGGTGCCGAAAGCCAGGGACGCACGGCATGTTGGATTCTAACGTTAAAACCACACGAAGTTATTTATCGTCATCTCCATCCTCGGCCAGTCGGAGTGCATCAGCTGCTAGCGGTTCAATATCCGTTGAGACAAATGGGGATTCGTTCAAAGATGCTAGACTTTAATCCATGAAATCAGTATTTTAAACAGCAAGGACAAAGAAACTCGACTACGAGGGATAATCCAGAACTAATAGGACTTTCTGCATAACTTCTTAATAAACGTCTAAATTTTATGAAATTTCGCTTAGATTGACAGCAATTTTGGTGTGAAGTGAACCTACCCCTTTTGGTTGTCATGCCTAGTATTCTGAAAAATCGTTGTCATCGTATTGTATTCAGTATTATGGGTACATGTTTGATAGTGATACTCAAGATTTTCACACACCATTTATGTTTGCGTCTAGCGTCGCCTTTGCCTTTGTAATTCACTGATTGATTATATGTTCCGGTACATTGTTCTCTCCTTGCGCTTGTTGGGGTGACTGTGGACTTTGAATGATGCTGTGTATTCGTCTTCTTTACTCATTGTACGTATTGACAAAAACATAAAGCTCAATGGTACTGAATTTGTCATTCGATTTCTTTTTCATTTATCGAATCGATAGTTCCCACATTTACAATATTTACCTCCTTTGTTCTATATTGTCGGCCATATTGATGGCAAATGTCCTTAATGTTTATAGGGAATATAATGTAAGCGATGGTAAAATAATCAGATATATAAAAATAACTTATTCATTATGCTCATTTGGGTAGATGGCTCAGAAAGTTGAAGAAAAAGTCTTAGTATTTGCTCAATTATCACATATTTGGGGATTACTCCTATAAGTGGTTATCAGTTTTGCCTATCAAAATGGCTGATGCTTAAGAACAAGGCTGAAACTCCTGTTGCCTTCCCAATCACAGATTTTGGTATATTGTGTCAAAAGCTCAAGGGTTTGAGGTGTGCTAGGTACCATCAATATCCTACAAGAATATTCCAGCCAGGGCTCTACCCTGAATGATGGTCTCACTGGGCCAGCTAAAGTGACTCTTCGAAATGATGCGCTTAAGTTATTAATATTTTGCCTCAGCGGGTGGCGGGGACACATGGGACTTTAGACAAAAAGACTATTCCCGACCGGTGGGAATGGGGACAGTCCGAATGATTCCGGGTACCGGGAAATAGACATTGTCCAGATCTGACTTTGTGGGGATTTAGACAATGTGCTTTGCTCTACAGTGGGGAATGTCGATAGGTGCATTACACATAATACCCCCTTCTTTATAACGACATTTCTAGAACATAACATTCTAAATACACCCCTCTTTATAAGGACATTTCTAGAAGATACCATTCTAAATACACCCCTCTTTATAAGGACATTTCTAGAACTGGCAAGTACACAAAACATGTCTATATCGCTACATGTAGTACTGCACTGTAAAAATTAAATGCATGCTACTTTGTTTATCAAAATGTTGAAGTATACATAGCGTGTCTAACTTCGTAGTTCGTACGTGACATTCGACACTTAAATGATACTGGGTTTCTTTGGAAATCAATTTCTAATTATATCTTAAACTAGCTTGTGTGCGTAATGTATACAACATATAAACAAGCCGTTTTCTAAAATTTGATTACATAATAACTGATCGGTCAATCTGTTCACGTTGCAATATATTACGTGTTCCGAAACTCATACGACGACTTGTTTTTTATGTCATATCTATTGCTTAACTGTCAAAACATTGACAAACTAACGCCCACACCCCTAATATAATTGCTGCAGTATCATAGTTTACTGGCCGCTTTTATTTATTCTTCCTTTTCTGCAATTAAACAATCTGATTGGCTGCTAAATAAAATACATACATGAAGAATTCGTGTTTCTATTATACTCTACTCACCCTTGAACGATCACATGTGAACAATCAGGACGATTAAATGCCATAAAAACTGTGTATTTAATCTAAAAATCTGAGAGTGTATACGCTTGAATCAAATAGAGCACGTGTTTCCGGTAAATGATTGTTTATCAAAAGCCAACGCAAACAATTAAACTAACACCACAATGGAATTCGCCCGTATGCTGAACACATGCGCACATCAAACACCTTTGGACAACGTACGTTTCAAATTACGAATCATGGTAAAGTTACCGGACGTAGTAAAAGTAATTACTGTTACCTATCATAACTAGAAGTACTGGCAATGAATTGCTGATTCATAGGGCACCCAGGTGGAACCAGATTGTATCAGCCGCCTTTGCATAGGGTCAATAGTTTTCTAACATGTTACATGTTCATTTTGCTCCTGTATTGTCATAACAATATATATTTTAATAATCAAAGCACATATAGTTCTGAATGCGAAAGGCGTTGCGGTTCCAAAGCCCAGATCTGAATTTCAGTCTTAGTTTTCATGAATAGTACCCCTTATCCTGACCTTCGGGAATGAATATTTCATACTGCAATTACGCCGAATATATCAAGTTCCTTGAGCGAATCGCACTTTACAGGACATCTTGTGCAATCAACATGAGGATCTCCGAAATTAAATACAATAACATCTCATTTAAATGCCACCTCAATAATAAGACCACATCGAAATTAAGACCAGTTTTCAAGGGTTATAAGGGTGGTCTTTTAATCGAGGTTGTACTGTACAGCAAATAAATCAGCGCTGAAGTTATGCTAAAGGATGTTAGCAGGATTATGTTAATATGTCCGAGGTATATAAGCCGCTAAAAACTTCAAATACAGAAACTGTCAAAGCAACGTGACAGGCAGTATGACAGAAAATAAATACAGTAAAACCTCAATAATAAGACCACCTTTGGGACCCTTAAAAACTGGTCTTTTTATTAAGTTGGTTTTACTATTGAGGTTGAATAAAGAGCAAAACAGCCATATGGACTTGAAAATTGTTTTCTTAATTTTAAGATGGTTTTATTATCGAGGTGGTCTTTAAGTGAGGTTTTACTGTAGTAAAAATATTTTTCGATTTATACATCTTCTCAAACTGTATGACAGGACAGTAAGGACTAACATTATATTTGAACACGATCGCCCGAAATGGCTTTGGCTGCATAGCGCCACAACACCGACAGGATGTTACCAGCGTATTTACTGCATAGCGCCACAACACCGACATGATGTTACCAGCGTATTTACTGCATAGCGCCACAACACCGACATGATGTTACCAGCGTATTTACTGCATAGCGCCACAACACCGACAGGATGTTACCAGCGTATTTACTGCATAGCGCAACAACACCGACAGGATGTTACCAGCGTATTTACTGCTGTATTGCTGCTTGTACGTTTAGCAGGTATAACAATAATGTTACTAATCTTGCAGCAAGCTTCGAATCAAACAGTTACATGTAGTATAGATTGCAGCAGATGAACACATATCCCTCATTGTCCGTGTTCAAATGCCGACACGGTTAAAAGTTCACATTTTAATCCAGTAATATTTAAACTGATACTTTGGTAACTAGCCAGATATTTGTGATTGAACTTAAAAGATTCTGTTATATTTATCCAGGCCTCTAAGTGTCGCCGTATTAACTAATAAATGTCCTTTATATTAGGTACTAATCCGTCATGGTTTGTCTAATCAATATTATTATTCAAATCATATCTAATTTGACTGACGCACAAGCAAGGTATAAACCTAGTCTCGTAGAACTAATTGAAAACGTTAGCGCCGGCAGATCTTTCAATCGGCGCAGGAATTTAAAAGGAACATTTGCCTTTTCGTAACTTTCATTACCAACGTGTCATTTTAGTAAAGTCAGAAACATTTGATGAGTTACATAATGTTCTCAATGACATTGGTAAAGATTGTGTCAGTGTTGACTTTGATGCTGGTACCGATGTTCGCTGATTATGTTCAGATTGTTAATTTTGTACAGCAACCAGACTTCAAGAAAACAAACATACCAAAGTCAATAATTCTAGACAACAAAGATGTGGAATTCACCTACCGTTGTTTGGAGTACTGTAAGAAGAACGCGACATGTTTGTCAGTCTTACTTCGCGACACTAAATGTTTCTTACTAGATACGTACTGTTCCACAGATGGACCGGTAGCAGGACAGCAGGCCAAGATTCCTAAAATAGAGCATTATCGTGTTCCAACAAGTAAGTATAAATTACAAAAATGTATTTAGTTCGTATACATGTACTTCTTACACTTACTGTTTGCTATAAAATACTAAATATAATAATAAAAGGCATAAAAACAATCTTCATGTGGAACGCTCATACTCACTTTGACATTTGGAGTGACCAGCAATCGTAACATATCGGCATTGTTTATGTTGCACAACAGATCTTAACCTTCAAATTGCGCCGACTATCTTTTTTTAAGATATTTCTTGTTTCATTTTTATTCAATTTTCCAAACGTTAAGGTAGCAATCCAATTATTATCGGCATACAGTGCTTTAGATGTGACTCCAAGTATCGGCTAAACGGTGCCTGGGTAAAACTATATTTCGGTGAAAGTGGAAACGCTATGGACAATGTTCGCAAACATTTTCACTGCGCGAACTTTACCACTTGAAGATGTATCTGGCTCATCTGAACCTAATTTTGTTTAATGGATTTCATCCAGTATTGTTGTTCCATAGTCTCAAACACCAAGAACCATGTATAACCATTTACAACAATCTTGTTTAATCGCATTACTAACAGACATAACTCAGACTTACTGAGTGAAAAAAAACTTGCTTGTTAAAAAAACTGTTTTTTTTAAGTTTATGATGATACAAACGTCTATTTTCGACAACTACAGAGAAATACATCATACATGTATTTTGCGATATGGATATTTATTGAAGTTTTAACTAGAAAAAGTATATTTTTCATGATTGTTTAGGTAAACAAATGAACAAAAAAATGAGCATAATATATCTTTAAATAACTGATTGTTACTGAGGTCTTTAAGTATTTAAGTTTTTCTTTATTTTTATAACACACCTTAGTATCCAAGTTAGGAGACTAACTGCTTGAGCAGCATTGTTAATTAGTGAGTAAACTTACAAACATACATAAAATTCAAATGTTGAATTTAACGTTTCTGTTTGTTAATTTTAGTTTGCCAGCCTGGATGGTATTCAGGGGGCGCATCTTGTTACAAGTTGTCAGCATCAAAGACATTCCAAGAAGCAGTAGTAAGTGGTCCTGCACTCGTTTTTACAAACTCGTTTCACAAATTCCATAAATTCATGACCACTCATGTAACTTTCAAAAATACAATATTGTATATTTAAATATATTATCAACTCATGTATTCAAATAATCATTCATCCAAATATCTATGAAATCATATATCGCGTATTCAAATATTCAGTATATCTGTATATTCAAAAGTTTGTATATTCGAATGACTATGCATTCAAAAGTCAATGTGCATAAGTATACACAATTACTCGGGCGGGTATACTTTAAATAATAATATTTAAATATTTTAATATTCATGTATTGATATATTGAAATATTCATGTATTGATATATTCATGTATTGATATATTTAAATATTCATGGACATATTTAGATATTCATGTATTTAAATGGGAAAACTAATGCAAATACATATCTATGTATTCAAAATTTCAAATACGTATTCAATCATGCATACATTCAATTTTATACTCGTTCATTACAGACGGATTGCAACAATCAACATGCATCAGTTGTCACTGTTGGACATGCAGAGGAAAATGCGCTTCTCAAACAAATGTTGACGGACATAAATGAAAGTAAGTTATACTCATTTCGTGTTGTGAATACTGCAGCGTACAAAAATTCATCAAATTATTTAAATACAGTCGGACCTCGTTCATTCGAATTCATAGGGCCCGAAATTTTATTTCGAATAATACATGGTTTCGAATAACCCTTTTCAATTCGACGTGCATAGAAAGATATATTGGGACCTGATATTTATTTGGGATGATTTTGTATATTCGGATTAAGGGTTGTCGAATAAACAAGGACCGACTGTACGTACGTATACAGCTAAAATAAAAAAACATTCCTGGATGATCTATAGAGTTGGTACGTAAAATAAGTAGTAAGCATGGGTCGACGATCGGCGACAATCGAATAATCGTTGCCGAGAGTTTTGCGAGCATGTTGATTAATTACATTTGGGTACAAACGTTTATGACATTTTCGTGTTTTACAGGTGTCGAGGAATTCTACATAGGAATAAATGATTGTGGCCATCCGAGACAATTCACGTATGCAACCCACAATAGAAACAAAACGGCACCTTTCCTAGACTGGTATGATGAAAATGACAGGGGAAGGGGCCAGAATTGTTGTGTGGTCATGAATAAGCATTATAACTATTCCTGGTCACTAAGCCCGTGTGAAGAGGCATCACCGACGAGCCTTAGGGGCTCCATATGTGAAATAAAATCTGTCAGAAAATGAAGAGCAGTAATGACGTAAACACGTCAGAACCCGTGTTTGCTTTTTTCAAGGGACTTTTCATTTTAAGGTTTCTTTACGCAGATTTTGACTGAAGAAGAGAAAAAACATTCTCAACTTTCAGAATTGTGTGAACTGTAGAGCTGCAGTGGTTAGATATATACCCGTTGGTTTTGTGTCGATACCTCGACATTTTGTGTGTGTTTTAGCCTCCGATTTAACGACTGTACCTACATTGTAAGTCAGATATGTCTTGGTAAATGGTTGTATAATAGTGTCTGGTATCAGTCAGCATTTGTTTACAGATGAATATCGGACTATCACCTTTGTATTAAGTTGAAAGTTCATCACATCAAATCAGGAGATTTGTTGCTGGTGGCAGCGGTTACTTATTATTGCAAAGGGACGTAACTGCTACTATGTATTTGCGAGAGAACATACTTGCAACAAGTTCATTACAGCATTCTCATTAGGACGTTTGACTGAATTGTTCTAAATAGTAATTACTTGAATAAAATCCTCTCTCTTATTTGTTTCCTTTGTTTGTACATGCTTTTATTGATCGTGGCAGTAACATTCACAATTCTATGTAAAACATATCAATTAAAACTTAAAGATATGTGGTCGGTATTAACATCGTCAACAAGTGCGCGCGACGTGTGTGTTATTTAGGACGACATGACGAAAAACACACTGGTCAATTCCAGACAACTGAAAAATTCAGCTCAATATCATTTATAGTGTGAATGAAGACATTTCAAAATCTCAATAATCACTGCAGATTGGAACATACAGAAAACAACAAAAGTGAAACATGCACTAATAGTCAAATTTCAGAATACTGTATAGCAGGTTATATTGGTGGGGTTTCAATTTGGCGCTATGGGCTGTCAAGGTCTAATCCGCCAAAAAGTGTAACTAAAATTAATGCAACCTTCATGACCCATTTCTTAATTTAGAAAGGTCTGGTCTTGCAGGGCAGTCAGGGACTCGGGCATGGTTGTGCAGGGCAGTCAGGGACTCGGACATGGTTGTGCAGGGCAATTAGGGACTTGGGCATAGTCGTGCAGGGATATTATGGACTCGGACATGGTCATGCAGGGCAGTCAGGGACTCGGGCATGGTTGTGCAGGGCAGTCAGGGACTCGGACATGGTTGTGCAGGGCAATTAGGGACTTGGGCATAGTCGTGCAGGGATATTATGGACTCGGATATGGTCTTGCAGGGCAGTCAGGGACTCGGACATGGTTGTGCAGGGCAATTAGGGACTTGGGCATAGTCGTGCAGGGATATTATGGACTCGGACATGGTCTTGCAGGGCAGTCAGGGACTTCGGCATGGTCAGGGAAAGTAATCAGTCAGGGACTCAGACATGGCTGCAGGGCAGTCAAGGGCTCGGGCACGGTCGGACAGGGTAATCATTCAGGGACTCGGACATGGTTGCAGGGCAGTCAGGGACTCGGGCATTGTCGTGCAGGGCAATAAGGGACTCGGATATAGTCGTAAAGGGCAGTCAGGGACTCGGACACAGTTGTGCAGGACAGTCAGGGACACGGGTACGCTTGTGCAGGGCAGCCAGGGACTCGGGCATGGTAGGGCAGGGTAATCAGTCAGGGACTCGGACATGGTTGCAGGGCAGTCAGGGACTCGGGCATGGTCGTGCAGGGCAATCGGGGACTCGGACAGGTTTGTGTATGGCATTCAGGGACTCAGACATGGTCGTGCAGAACAATTAGGGACTTAGACATGGTTGTGCAAGGCAATAAGGGACTCGGACACGGCCGTGCAGGGCAATTAGGGAATCCGACATAGTTGTGCAGGGCAATAAGGGACTTGGGCATGGTTGTGCAGGGCAGTCAGGGACTCGGACACGGTTGTGCAGGGAAGTCAGGGACTTCGACATGGTTGTGCCAGGCAATAAGGGACTTGGGCTTAGTCGTGCAGGGATATTATGGACTCGGACATGGACGTGCACGGCAGTCAGGGACTTGGGCATGGTCGGGCAGGGTAATCAGTCAGGGACTCGGACATGGTTGCAGGGCAGTCAGGGACTCGGGCATGGTAGTGCAGGGCAATAAGGGACTCAGATATAGTCGTACAGGGCAGTCAGGGACTCGGACATGGTTGTGCAGGGAAGTCAGGGACACGGACATGGTTGTGAAGGGCAGTCAGGGACTCGGACATGGTCGTGCAGGGCAATTAGAGACGTTGGCATGGTTGTGCAGGGCAGTCGGGGACTCGGACACGGTTGTGCAGGGCAGTCAGGGACTTGGGCATGGTCGGGCAGGGTAATCAGTCAGGGACTCAGACATGGTTGCAGGGCAGTCAGGGGATCGGGCACGGTCGGGCAGGGTAATCAGTCAGGGACTCGGGCATGGTCGTGCAGGGCAATAATGGACTCGGATATAGTCGAAAGAGCAGTGAGGGACTCGGATACGGTTGTGCAGGGCAGTCAGGGACACGGACACGGTTGTGCAGGGCAGTCAGGGACTCGGACACGGTTGTGCAGGGCAGTCAGGTACTCGGGCATGGTAGGGCAGGGCAATTAGGGACTCGGATATAGTCGTAAAGGGCAGTCAGGGACTCGGACACGGTTGTGCAGGGCAGTCAGGGACTCGGACACGGTTGTGCAGGGCAGTCAGGGACTCGGACATGGTTGTGCAGGGCAATTATGGACTTGGGCATAGTCGTGCATGGATATTATGGACTTGAACATGGTCTTGCAGGGCAGTCAGGGACTTTGGCATGGTCGGGCAGGGTAATCAGTCAGGGAATCGGACATGGTTGCAGGGCAGTCAGGGACTTGGGCATGGTCGTGCAGGGCAATAAGGGACTCGGATATAGTCGTACAGGTCAGTCAGGGACTGGGACACGGTTGTGGAGGGCAGTCAGGGACTCGGACATGGTTGTGCAGAGGGCAATTATGGACTTGGGCTTAGTCGTGCAGTGATATTATGGACTCGGACATGGTCTTGCAGGGCAGTCAGGGACTTGGGCATGGTCGGGCAGGGTAATCAGTCAGGGACTAGGACATGGTTGCAGGGCAGTCAGGGACTCGGGCATGGTCAGGCAGGGTAATCAGTCAGGGACCCGGACGTTGGTTGGGCAGGGATATTATAGACGCGAACAAGGTTGTGCAGGGCAGTTAGGGTAATCAGTCAGGGAGTCGGAAATGGTTGCAGGTCAGTCCGGGACTCTGGCATGGTCATGCAGGGCAATCAGGGACTTGGACATGGTTGTGCAGGGTAATTAGGGACTCAGTTATTGTTGTGTAGGGCAATCAGACAAGGTAACATTGCATGGTACCCCCGTACAGTCATGTTGCTATCAGGGACTCGGACATGGTCGTGCAGGGCAATTAAGGACTCGGACATGGTCGTGCAGGGCAATTAGGAACTCGGACATGGTCGTGCAGGGCAATTAGGGACTCGGACATAGTCATGCAGGGCAATTAGGGACTCGGACATGTTTAATTTCTCTCAGTAAATTTCTTTGCGAGATTCGATCGACATTAGCTTAATTTGTACGGGAGGACTGACGGACAGACAAGGGTAAATCTGATTGCACCCATCCCTCACTTGGTAGAACCAATGCATATTTTCCAAGTAATTAGCCTGGACTTGTTTGTCTGTAATTTTAATTCAACAAAATGTCATGGGCATTTTCCCATGACGAGATGTGCATACTCTAATCACACTCTTGTTCAATGAATTCGCTAAAAAATAGCTCCAACAATTTTTCTTTACAGTATAAACAACGAAGGGCCGTCATTCTTAAACAGTGTGACAAATAATAAAATGCACATCTTGTCATAATAGTTACAGTTCTCATGAAGTTTTGTTGAATTCCATACAGTGACTGCTGAGAAATATCGCAGACAAAAATTCACATGCAAATTCAACGAAAGTAAAATTCTGAAAATCATTGATCTGTTGAGGGCATTATAATATACACATCTCCTCATGGTAAGAAATATTCACTCAAGGCGATCCGGGTTCGATTCCCGGTCACAGCAGGTCATACCCTTCCATGAAAATTTGACAAAAATGTTGATTTTCCTCCACATGTGGAGATGTTGCCCCTTCAAGGGAATCAAGAAATATGGAGTGGACACCAAAAAATAATTTGACCTTTGACCTTAAGTCTGATCATGACCCTTAACTGATCCAGTACACATGTGTGTTCTGCATATTGTCTCAATATGGTGAACATTTGTGGATAGTTATTTCAAAATCATTCCCGCGGTTCGAAAGTTACGGAGCGAACACGATTTATGACTGACAGACCGACGGATGGACAGACAATTAACCTGGGCAGAAAGTTGGGATACATAATTCCTTGTTGTCAAGAAGCTTCTTGTGAAGTTTCATAAAATTACAAACAGTTTCACAAAAACAGAAAAGCAGACGGACGAACTGCGACACATACAGATTAAGTGGTCACTATTTGCTTCCACTCGATGAGCATTATAAACTGATTAAATCACACTTAAATGAAAGAAAATCTTACTTTAATTCCGACGATTCAAATAATAGCTCTAGGTCGTTCAGTTCTAAGCTGTCGTCTGCCCATCATGGCAACAAGACTCCTGGTCAGTTTTCTCTCGCCAACCTGGAAATTGGAAAATAATATTGGTCATTAAGAATATAAAACGCACCAGTAATTGGGAGTACTTTTGTTGACTGTACGATTCTGTTAGTCTGTAGTCTATTGCTTTTTTCTATTAAAAATGTCTTTCAAATGAACTCTTTACACAGACGCCTATGCATCAGTTGAATTTTGTTTTCGTATAAAAAATAAAATTATTCATTGCGACATCTATAGATACTTGTATTACAATTATTTATCACGGACATAAAAATCATGGCAGATATGATTTCCCATGCAATATAATTCATGATAAAGATAATGCGTTTTTCTCTTATTTTATTTGTCTTACGCCCGCATTAAATGCTTTTAAATAACATAAACTTTGCGACAAGTAACGCATTTTGTTAGAAAACACAAAATTAAAATCATTTCTTTTCAAATTCTCACCTCACAAAAGATGCGCCTTGCCCCGTTCGACCTCAAGCACCAAGTGACTCAGGTAGAGAAACGATATCGTCTGGCACGTGCAGTAGAAATGATGAACCCGGACGAATTAACCAGTGAGTGACAGGTCCATGACAGATCGATGACAATGAAATGTACAAGTTATTCTAAAAATAACCCGAATGTTTAAAATCCCGCGCAACTTAAGATATAAGAAGAAATGAGTTATGTATATATTATAATTAAAGAAAATTACAATGCCCTTGAGAATCTATACTGAAAAGATGTACAGTGCTTTTATATTATATTTTATTATATTGAGCCAATTAGAATGAAATAATACTGATGAGGCCCTATAGTAATATTTTGTTGTAGGTTTTTTCATAACAAGTTACAGTTGAACCGCTATAAAAGGTAGTTATGATTTAGAAATGTACATGGGGCAGTATCCACTTGCGGCTCCATGGGGGCAGTCGGCGCGCCCAATCAAATTCCTCAACCTTACATGTATATCTGAGTATAGCTTGATATGAAAAATACAGCACGGCGCTTTCATTTACTTCTTCAATATTAATTAAATGTCATCATTTTAAAGAACACATTTTTATTATTAAAGTATCCTTTTAATGTAGAAGTTCGATGGTTTTCAAATGTGTAGATGTTTTTGAAAGACTACAGGAATATGACCTGTATTTTTTTCTTCACATTTTTTGTCATTACGTTATTTACGTTGCACAAGGCATTATCATCAGAATCCAAGGTAATTAATATTTTACATGTACTTCATTGTTTTCATTTCTTAACCGTAAAATATGGAATGTACCACAACACATCACAACAAATACTTGCCATAAAGATTATAATAAAGAAAGAAACCTATATGTGTTGCATTTTAATTTCACAGTTTTTTACATTACATGTATTTACAAGATATTTACTATATGTTATGTTCATTATGTGATGTGGAAAAATAAATACATACGTTAATGAATAACATCAATTACATAGTAACGTTTGTCTTAAATTACATATTTCATACGTATTGCTTGGATATATTCTAAAATTATAGAATAATACCTTTAAATCGATACTTTAATCATCAAGATCTGATGAAAAACAAAAAAGTTAATAGGGGGCGCCGTGTTTTCAATCTTATTTTCAGTAAACTCTTGGTAGGCGCCGGGGAATAAACCTGTCCCTCATTACCCACAATCCTTTCAACTTCCTTTCTCTCCAAAACGTGGTCGTGCGAGGTACGCATAAAAATCTGTCTAATATTTTAATCTTATCTGGCTTGTCCAATGATTTCATATGAACTTTTTGTCGTACAGGAATAAATTAATGATTCTATTTTCAGGTTCACTTCCCAGAAACAAGTCAAGATGGCTCCAGCAAAGAAGACAGTAAGTATTATTTCTTCACAAATCGGGTAGTGGACTTGTGGAATAACTTACCAAATGTAATAGTGACTTCCAACTCTGTGAATACTTTCAAAAACAGAATCGATAAATATTGGTGTAATCACCCCATGTTATACGACTATACTAGTGAATATTTAAGCTACACCGGATTAAGTATAAGTAAAGAAGAGCCAAATACAGAGGAACAATCGCGTTCCTGCGTTTGGAATCCACTTAGGTAGACTTAGGTAGGTAGGTAGTATTATGTCATGGTCACGTGTTTTCGCGAGTTGGGCTTGCCCAGAAATTATGTTGCGTTACTTGCCATATTAGCCTAGAGTATCCATTCCATAGTCGGATAACCCCACGCCCAGACGAGTTTTTTGGCACATTTTTTTGCTTTTATAACGACAGTCATACTCGTGACTTGCCGAAACGAACCATGTGGTTAGTGTTGAGGACGGTATCCAGTCGTTCCCCCCACGCGTTGTTTCCACCCCTAGATGTTTCCCCCACACGTTGTTTCCACCCCTAGATGTTTCTCCCACACTATTGTTTCCTCCCCTATATACATATTTAATAAAAAAGGAAGTTGGGACAGATTTATGGAAAGGTGTTATGACGAGGGTGGCATTTTTTCATTTGTATGTTTTGGTGTTCAATATTCTGCTATATATCATTATATGTATATTATTATTAAATTTCAAGCTTGTTGTGATTGTTTTAAAAATAAAACTTATGATTTTATATTTATATAAAAATATCAATTTTATTGTGATTTCTTGCCATTATCATTGAGGACTATCTGACTTTCGTTCATGAAATACCATGACTGCTTCAATAATGTTTGCTGAATAAACTAGGAAATAATAAAAATAAAGAATAACCTGAATATTCATGCACGAATGATATAGTCCTAAGTCCTTCATGTCGGTTGTCTATATAAGCACATACGGCATATGCCATATCATTATTAAAACATTATGTGCAACTATATTTTCATTCTTATAATGCTTCATATATTGTGTTCTTGCAGAAGAAGAGTATCGAGAACATCAATTCTCGTCTTGCTCTGGTTATGAAAAGTGGAAAGTTTGTGCTTGGCTACAAACAAACATTGAAGACACTCCGACAGGGCAAAGCTAAGTTGGTCATCATTGCCAGCAATACCCCACCACTCAGGTAAATCATTTTGACCTTTATTTTGTATTCCTAATTTAAAGATGCCTTGGACCAATAAGATATTATAACATGATTTTAAATTTTAATTGAAGGTGAGTAGTAGTTACAGGAATATTATGTGTGCATTGTGATGAAATATTAGGATGCGAGGCATTCTTCTTGATATTGATTAAATTTTAACGTACAAGTTTACCAAAATTCTTCTTGTTAGTAACAACTTAAAATGTTTGCTTCTCATGCAATTGGAATTTTCATGCATGTATGTGTTGCAATATTTCGACTTCGGAGCCCAGTATTTGTGGGTTACGATGAAGTCACCACTTACTCATGTTATATGCTTTCTGACTGAAGATGAAACAAGTATGTAACGTACTCGGCGAGTTGAATCACAGTGCTTAGTGCCGAGGTACACTCGGTTGATTTAAATTTCCTGTACATGGGAAATGGTAAGGAAGTGTTTGGGTAAGAATTGTTGGTTACATAAAGGTACTGTTTTTACCTTTTGTTGGTGTAGAGAAAACTAGATCTATGTCTAAAATCATTGTGTTGTTTTTATGTCGTTGTTCTGTTGGCAGAGTACAAGGACCATTGTTCTGGTGCCAATTTTGATCTTTGTTAGCAATCTTACTGTAATTATTACCCTAATTTTAAGCAAAATATGAGGTCTTATTATTATACTGTTAATACTATCTTTAAAATCAGTGATCATTAGTCAGTTATGTTATTTTCTGTGAAGAATGTTTTCATGATGAATTACACTTATCACCATCTTTCGGCTGAGTGGTTGTGATGATACTGCAAAGTTCCTGAGAAACATTCTTCACTTATACAATTAATTGTACTGTAGGAGTTGTCAATGATTTTTTTTGAAAATAATTTTACTGTCTGTGCCTTTTCAATTAGGAAAATAGGGTGCGATTAATCCCAAATTTGGGAAATAAGGTAATTGTTGTTTTGCTTAATTAAGTCAACTTTTCAGCTGTGGCTGGTGTTTGTTATATATATGAGGTGATGTAAGAGCAACGATTCTTTTATAAAAGGTTAAATACACAAAAACCTGACTTAATAAAAAGAAATTCAGTCAGAGGGTGGGAAAATGAACTAAGAATTGGGGAGGAAATAGACATAAGGGGAAACAGTCTATATTTAGTGGTAAAATTAACATAAAAATCACTGGTTGTTCATTTGTAACTATATTCAAACTATTATCATCAAAGGTGTCTAACTGTAGGATGTTGTTCCTGTTAAGAAAGGTGCCCTTTATTTTTATTTGTAAAGTAGATAATGGATTTAGGAAGATTTTTGTTGTCTCTCTTTGATAACTCCAATGAATACAACAACATAACATTGAGCACTTGCTTTGCAGTCAAATGTTGATGTTTATTTCTTCACATTTCAGAAAGAGCGAGATTGAGTATTACGCTATGTTAGCCAAGACTGGAGTACATCATTACACTGGTAACAATATTGAACTGGGTACCGCTTGTGGTAAATACTTCAGAGTATGTACACTCAGCATCACAGATCCAGGTACCAGACATTATTATTTCTTCATGATTTACATTGTATCACGGTATCTTAGCTGTTGAAAGTGTTTAGCAATGTGCGATTTTTTCTTTTTCCAACATTCAGCACAATGACAAAATGAAGTATCATTCCCGAGATTAAATTTACAGGTGGAGTTGAGATTTAAAATTTCTAAATTTTCCATTTTTGGCTAAGCAGATGCGTCTCATAAGCGATGTCCAGTTCACTACAACGTCTGCGTTGGGGGTCATTCAATATCCTCGTGAATTTGTCAAAAGTTCTATACATAGTGTTTCAAGTGTTCTTCTGCGACATTGGCTACGGTCACGTCTTCCACATGTTGAGAATTTGTCACTTACTTGCAGAAGAGCACGTTAGTATTGGTTGAGAATTAATTCCAAGAAAATTGGTTAGGTCAATTGAAAACAGCATTAAATCCAATGAAAACACCATGAAGTAGTGCTGGTTGGTTTTGAGTGTCATGAAGATCACTTAATGTACAATAGTATGATAAAAGTAGTAACACTATCTTACTGTCTCATTTGTGTATTTCAGGTGACTCCGACATCATTAGAAGCATGCCAACAGACCAAGCTTCATAATTCATGTACTTGTTTTGTAACGGTCTTACTGTTATTAAACTTGTAGTCTGTGATAATAAGTTTTGTTCTTCTTTTGTTTTTTGTTGCTATGCATCCCTTGATTTCAATGGTATAGTGTTGTTTGTACCATGTGATTAGAAGGACAATCTATTGATGGCAATGCAGAGTGTATACACTGGAGATTGTTGCGAGTTCTTTCCCTTTATCCTTTCTAGAAAGAGCGACAGAACTTGTAACAATCTTCTGTGGTTTTATACTGGTTTTCAGTTCTTCATAAGCAATTCAACAGACTTTCACATGAATAACAAGAGCTTTTTGTGAAGAAATAGATATATTTAATGGAGAAAATACATCCATCGTGAGTAAAAAGGTTCAAAACAATAATATTCAATAAAATTCTAATGATATAAATACATCATATCAACATAAACAAAAATGCCCTTTTTATTTGAACATGACTAGCACCATACAATGGTCGAACTAGCGACGTCTTGGAGCAAGACATTCTGCATACAAGTTGAACATGACATCTTACAGATGCCAACGAATCATTGAAATAATAGTATTTCAATTGTGAGCATTTCATCATATCTTTCTTAGATATTTCGTGCCTATCAATGTTTTGTCCCAACTAGAGAAAGGGGAGGATCAAAAATATTTTGATGTGGGATATACACCACCTACACTGGGTACTTTGTGCACCCAAGGGGCATTTTATCTAAATCCCCAAGGTGAGTCACTAGACCTCCCACTCTGGGGCAAAATATTGATAATTCCGTAAGGCCTTCCTGATGAAATCTACTGTATAGCAGCAGAAAGAATTTGGTCTCTTTCAAATTCATATATTTCTTGAGGTCTTGCTCTTATCTAATTGACTTCACACTTGGACGTCCACAGCAGTCTTGTAAAGACAAAGACATTGCAAACATGGAATGACTATCTGTACAAGTTGACAACTGTTTTTATAGCACTGTTGTGTACAATATTCAATAATCAAATATTCGATGAACACGGACATAGTCGAGTGAATATGAGATTCTCAAACGTTCGTGATAGATGATATTGGTGGGTGCAATACTATTTTAAGTAGCATCTTATCTAATATACAGTTGATCTAGTAAAGCAGAACAACCTTGAGATATCAACATGGTGAATTCAGAGCAAGATTACATCAACAGTACATGAAATATGACAACAATTACAACACATCGGCATTGAAGCATAAATCTGATGTCGAACCTTCAGGGATGGAATTTTACATTGTTTAAAACTTGTATGCATTATCACATTGTTTACAGACAAGTAGTAAACAGTTTTGCAAGCAAATTGTTTATTTCATCGGGTTTAACGCCGTTTCTTAACAATATTTCAGTTATATACGGCGGCTGGTTCACCTAACCAGTTTTTTCTGGACTGAATTCTAACCAGCACTAACTTACCCTTCCACAAGGAGCGGGCAACTTCTCCACGTGTGGAGGAAAATCGACATTTTAGTCAAATGTTTGCGAGCGAAATATTTGGAATCGATTTTACAGCATTACTGACGCACAGATACAGTTTACTTGGATTTCCAAACCAGAACTTGTTTTCCCCTAGTATCAGGACAATGTGAATCACACAAAAAGTACAACAATTTAATGCACAACAGGATTTTTAAGATCATACAAAAATGGATGCATTCAATAAATAGAAAAAATAAAACGGGAAAAAAATCAGAAACCCCACCCACAAAAAAAATAATTTGATATATGATTTCAAGCCACCCTGCCTCACATACAATGATAAGATAAATTTACTAACATTTTCATAAATTTTCGAAAATTCAGTTTCACGACGTTGGATACTACATTTTCGATTTCAATGGCCTGTGGTTAAATAAACCAAATGCATAGAAAAATAAGCTGAACTTTGAACAAGAGATATATATATATATGGTCCTACCATAATAATGATGTAATCTGTGCAAACTAGGCCATCCTTAAAAATGGTTTGGCATAACCCTACCCCACAAAATTTAGATAGGAGGGTTTTTATTTTTTTATTATTTTTAATGGTGATACTAGTGTTTACTATTAATACACTGTTATAAACAATCCCACTCGGGCTCAACATTTTTTTAGTAGGGGTCATTTTCATGGGTAGATAGAGTTAACTTATGCCAAACAATTTTTTCAATGGCCTTACTGGCATAAAATTGTTCACATTAATTTGTTGCCTCGATTCCACAATGTTATAATTTAACATTTTTTTTAAGATACGGAGAAATGCATATCATTAAAAAGGTCTCTAGGTGATGAACATAATAATAAAAAAATTGAAACAATCTTAATTCAGCACCGAAGAAGCAAATTATCTGCCCCCCAAGTAAGGCGACAGAGACTAAAATCTATATAAGATTGAACATTTTCCGTATTAGATCGGAGTAGAATTGAAGAGACAGAATGTAAAAGCGAAACACATCAATTTAATCAAATACATAGAGAACAAATAATGGTGAATATTACGAACCATACATAATACAAGGCACATCTTTTACAAGGTGATAAATAAACTGTGTACAACTCATATAGATCTATCATTTACACAAAATTATGCACATCACTAAATTTTGATATAAAAAGAAAATACAGATCTGTTTTGTTCTACAAGTAGTTCATATTTGTTCAATCAAACTCGCGTTCCCCTTCATATGCAGGACAGAATACTATTACAACCAGTTATACTACCTTATACAACCTTATCAGGTGTTTGAATGTCTAGATAACCCTTTCACTGCATATAACTTGTGACTTTTACAATAAAAAATCTTCAGCCATTCAAGTAAGAAGACTTTGAGACAAACAGTTCACACATAACTTATACAATCTACAACCACATCTCAATAAGTATTACAACAACTTAAAGGTCAAGGGGGCAGACAACTCATATCACATATGATACTTATCCAGTAAATGTAAATAATCAATGAGTATTTATAATTGCTTTAATGATGTATTGCATTGTAACAAAATGATCGCAATTCACGTACAACCTACCGTGACATTTCAATTATTCAATCGTTGCCCCCCCCCCCCACTACTCAAATATCGAATAAGAAAATTATAAATATATTGTAAACTGTGTAATCATTATCAATCATCTTATCTTTTATAATTCTTGTAATAAATAGCAAATTTGTTACCTGTAAAATGACAGATATTTTTTATATCAAAATTTAAAAATATCCCAACAATGCTTACGTTGTAAGATAGCACTGCTGTGCGTTCAGTTACGGCTAACGGAAGCCGCTCACAGTTTGTGCCGTTAACAAGTGTATTGACCGTCTCGGTTTTGGCTCACAAATTTGCTTGCTACCTCGGAGTTGCTTTAGCGAGTGGGCGTACAGTGTGCGCACACTCTTTGGCAAACAGTGTGTTCAGTAGCAAAACGTGTGCACAGTTTCGTAACGTGAGCGACTGTTAGCCTTTACTGAACGCAGGGCTGGTTTACAATGACACAGAGACATAAGCATCCTGCAATAGCACCATGTGACAGTTATATTGCTTATTGAAAATTTAAGGTAATGCAGATGTCAAAGGTACGATGCAAGCATCTGAAAGTGATCGAAGTTTGAGTAAAAAATATACAACCAAACAAATAAATGACTCATCGACTTAAAATTGATCAAAAGTTTGAGTAAAAAATGTACACCTTTACAAATGAATGACTTATTAACTTAACACTAAAATAAAAAATCCCAGACATAACCTTGGCAGCAGTTCCTATGACAATAGGTGGGTTGCAACCTTAAACAAACTTTAAAGGTAGACAACGATCTTAAATAAAATATTCAAAATAAAATTCTCAAAACTGGTAAGTTTTTTTATATATATTACATGGCACTTTGAAACATCACCGTATACTTTTGCTATAAATCATTTTGTCAAAAATAGTTCACTGGCTTGTACGCTTATTTATTGATCTTAATAATAATTAATATTTCCAGCAATACAAATGAGAACAAAATTCAATTGTTCTTACGTAACCAAGCAACCATTAAAAAAACAGAAATAACTCCATAAACAATACAAAATTTGTTCGATGTGAAAACACCATTCATCTTGACAGAATAAAAAATGAAAAAAAGTTTTGTTCTAAGTGAAACTAAAGTTTCAAACTATAAATGAGAATAAATTAACACAATGACCAATACGGACATGATTGGCTATCTGTTGTCATCTTTGTTAAGATAATGAATGAATTCATACTATTTGATAATATATAAGTTCAGATATGTTTTTCTTATTTGTAATAATACTGGACTAGGTGAACGGTCTGCAAAATATTTAAAAATAATTCAAGTCTGTTTTTTTAAGTAGTAAAATTTCTGTTCTCATAAATATATATCGCAACCTGCAACAAGTACGACCCAAATTATTTCAATAGACAATGTTCACCAATTAATTTGGAAGATTTTTAAATCATCTATTAGGTAAGTATCTACGGGTATGTAAATGTTATGTACAAAAATAGTTTTCTTTACAAACGATAGACATTAAATTCTTAGGAGTTAAGAACATATTAGTTTTATCCTATCTATTTTCTAGCTGAAAAATAAATTCAAACTACTCTCTTGATGATAATTGATAATTTTCTAAATATAGACAAAAATTAGAGTTCGTCATGACTTCCGTATTTTTCCATGTTCGAGGTAACAAACTTCTCCATGGCAACCACAGTCCTTTCACCCTTGTACGAGTCGATAACGGCCCCATTGAAGTACAGTTTCAACTGTGGGTATGGTCCGTTGGCCTAAAAAATAGATAATCATGTCTCGTAAATTTTACATGCAACATGAAAACCTGTGCTTATAAACAAAGTGAGGATGACAAACATAGTATCTGGGTTTAGCAGCCCCGCTCATAATTTTTTTTTTGACTTTCAGTTAATTTTTTTTGTAAATTTTACTGCTGAATATAGGCTGTTTCCCCTTATAAGAAAGTGTCCATTTTCCCAAAATAATCTTAATTTTTTCCCAATTCTTTCTTCATTTTTCCCTCTCTGACTGTCAGAATTTATTTTCATTAATTTAGGTTTTTGTGTATTTCATCTTTTATAAATGAATCTTTGCTCTTACATCACCTCATATATATATAACAAACACCAGCCACAGCTGAAAAGTTATTTTATAAGCAAAACAACCATTTCCTTATTTTCCCAAATTTGGGATTTATAGCGACTATTTGCCCAATTGAATAGGCACAGGCAGTAAAATTAATTTTAAAAAATTCACTTGACTTTCCACACATATTTCTTGATTTCAAAAACTAACGTACTTTTAAACAATTCATGTACTGGTAACTACATTTAAGTTTTCATTCATTGTATTTTGCGAACAAGAATTATCTTAGCCAACAGATTACAGAACATATCGGCCCAGCAAATCGAAGAATACTGGGTCAAGTTTCACAAAATGTCTCCATTCACGATTTTTCTCAGGTCCAGTTACAGACAATAGATAGAATAAAGACAAGCATGTAGTATGTTATCTTACATCCTGGTTTTTGCACGTCGCCTTGTTCTCCTGACAGTTCACCGTGGCAACCAGCATTTCTGGTAGATCAATATATTCTTCAGCAAGAGCTTGCAGAGTTGGGAGGAGAGGGGTAGTGACTGGTTCACTGTAAAACATAGATAAGAACTGTTAACCAAAACATAATGAGAAAGAGTATGATGTCTGGTAAAACTACAGTAAAACCTCACTTAAAGACCACCTCAAAATTAAGAACACAATTTTCAAGTCCATTTTCACTGTTTTGCTCTTCATTCAAACTCAATATTAAGACCACTTCAATAAGATCAGTTTTCAAGGGTCCCAAGGGTGGTCGGATTATTGAGGTTTTACTGTATATCTCTCTTGAAAACTGTCTCAAAATTATGATTTTTTGTTCAAATATTTCTTGTCATTGAAGAGTAAGGAGTGAATAGAATATGACTTGAATATCAGAATTCTGACTCAGTTAGTGCCTTGGAGGTTTTCCATTAGTTGTTGAACACAGATAGGATTAAACAGAGTCTGCAGTTTTCTGATAATCACTGCCAGTGTTAGCTTTAAAAAATCCTACAACTGTGACTCTGTCATTCTACCTCAAGAGAACATTTTTGTTTATCAGGGAAAATGTACAAAAATGCATTGACAAGTATTTACACCTCAAGACCCTGAAATAATTGTCATTCATGCATTATTGTTGCAACACGTACATAAAATATGCTTAAAGGTGAACAGTCTGTTTTTGGTCTAAATATCCCTAGTTGTAAATATGAGATAAACAAATGCCTTCATATACTCTTCAATCCTGAGGTGTCACTTTTCTGACATCTTTTCCCAAAACCACAAGTAAACGACTCCGATACTAGTATTTGCTAGTCAGCCGAGTTAGTGCTAGGATAGGAAATGCCTGTATCCGACTCATGTATTGCAGTTAAGAAAATTTATAATGCAGTGTTTTACAGTAAATCTGTATCATGTCATTAAAATCCAATTTTCTTAAAAATAATTATTTGGTATATTTTCATAATATTAACCTAAAAAATGGGACTAGCTACCGTTAAACAAGCGAATTAATAAAATGGCGAGACAAAAAACGATAACATACTCTCCAAAGACAACAAATGTGAATGCCTCAGAGACTGACTCCACAAAATCTTCATCAGTCAATGGCACAACACCCTGAAATAATAACAGCAAGAAATAACAGTACCTTTCCAGTACATTACTTTGTGCGTACAGCATGAAAGAAAACACAATGTCCCAAATAACAGGCCTTTTTCTATAGTTCCCACGGGTCAGACTATCTGACCCATTTCCAAAGCCATATGGTTTTTTCCCAATCAGAAAAAAAAAATCCCAATCAGAGGCACCTACGAAAAATCGTTTACTGGAGCTGCCTGGTATATCTTGAAGCACTTTGAATAACTGTGGTCATTATTGTCCCTTGTGTCATAAATGTTTGTGGACATTTTGTGTGTCTTTTTGACAGTTGATGTAGATTAGAATGTTTGTCGATATAAAATTTACATATGAAAAGCCTGTTCTTTTAACTATGTAAATTCCCAAAATTGGAGTTGAAGCGATTCAATTTTTTCCAAATTGGCAAATTTTACGACTCAATTTTTCCCAATCTATCTAGGGTCTTTTTCCAAAAATGGACATATTTCCCCTTCAATGTAAAACATATATTATTTTAAAAGAAAGAATATAAGAAGAGGATACCCATTAAACCATGTGATAAATTTGTTTTCACAAAAAGTCACATAGATATATTTCACTATCTTGAGATGGTTGACATTAAAGTTGTAATGACTATTCAGAACAAGGGAGGTAAATATTGTAAATATTGGAACTATCTATTGCTAAAAATTCGGAAAATCAGACAAAGTGATCTCTGTTTCTGTATATATGTATAAAAGTTTTTTTAAATGTCTGCCTGTCTTCAGAATGTTTCCAGTATGTTGCAGGAAACTGACATCTTGTTGGGTCTATACATGACAAAGCAACACTATGAACCTCACAATGGTTCAGTCAGTAAGGGATTCCAACGAACTCATGTCAGTAACAATTAAAGACATAGTATTACTCACTGTTTCAGAATCATCCAAAAGTGTGTCGGGAACCATTCCATCCTTTGACAGTTTAGCGGGTTCCGGCTTGGTATCGCTAAGACGTTCCACGAATTTCGTGAACTCTTCGATTGTCCTTTGACTCTTGTAGTCTTCACCCTAAATAAGTACATCATAAAATATACAAAGGGCTTTCATCAAGAGGTAGGACCTCCAGCCCCTATCAGGGGGAAATAGTATTAATTTAGGAATCTTGTGAAAAATATCACCTACTTCTAGGGTTATGACAAGGGGCCCCTTAAAGATGAAAACAGCAATGTGTTGGGGTAACTAGTAAAAATATTTTCAATATATAAAATGGACACAATTTTTTTTAATGAAATCTGAGAGAACATTTATTGTTTAATTGGTTTCAAGCACAAGCTTTTCGACCACTCAGGGCTCTAGAAATTATCTTTAAATACAGTGTTGTCCAGGACTAGTGTACATGTTGATTTTGACTTGTCGGACTCGGGAGGCTAGTTGTACAAGCATAGAACAGGGTTCGGATTAACAGTCACGTAGGCGTGCAGAACAGACTTGTCCCAGACTAAGTCCAACTCAACTGTTGGTAGCCCAAATCGGCAATTAGATTCGTCCCGGACGTTGGGCTACTGGATTTCTAGAGCCCTACCACTGTATAAATAAAATGTCATATTTTCTGGGGAAAAATCATCACTATTCCACATACCGTCAGTTTAATCAAATCCTCTTTTTTAAGTGAACAAAAAATTGTACTAAGACAGCAATACGCTTTATCTAGAAAAAGACTGATTCTCAATCAATAAACTACATGTATTAAATAATCTTTAGCAGTTTTATAAAAAATACAGGGAATCAACATTGTGAGTAGAAAATATATACCTTCTCTCCATCAGTGAACCAAATCAGGGTGGGGTAACCCCGCACACCCAACTTGCTACAAGTCGCTTGTGATGTTGTACAATCAACCTAGAATTTATACAAATAATATTCTAATCAAATTTAAATTAAAAACATTTATTTTACGTCCAATGTGAAACAAGTTCTTATAGCTTATATTAATCTCTCTAGTAGACTGCTTCTTGGGGGCGTAGCTTAGCTGAAATTGATGTGTAGGCATAGTTTTAGGGGGGGGGGGGTCCCAGGGCATTAGGTCGGTTTTCAGACATATATTTGTAACTCACATGTATCGATTTTTTGGCGCAGCCGTACTAACAGTAACATGGCTTTGCTATTTCCATTACAGTGTTGTGTAAACCAATCAAATCTTATGTTAACCACAAAACCAACTTCTCTTCAACCGAACAACGTTTGTAACCTTGACATGGATTTGTTAACTTTTGAATGAAAACCAAATGAACATGATATTGTTTGCCTTAACAATGATGTAATTAACAAGTAATGATTAAATAAGACCAATATGAAGCATGAAATATATAGAATATTTTGATAGTTCAGTGCAAGACTATCGTAACTCCTACATAAATACATAGGAGTTACAATACTCTTGCGTTGAACCCTCGAAATTTTGTATGTTTCGGTGTAAGATCGAGTTATTTCCCCTTGTGACCCTCTGCACTCAAAATGTCACAGAGCATACGCATCACTTCAGGTTCAAATCAACAACCGCCATGATGGGAGTCAATTAGTCTACCAACCGAGCTTAACAGGTGATGTAATGAATCAATGTCTATATGAAAAGCACAGCTCATTTCAACATGCCGGTGTTCACATCATGAAGCCTTAGACACGTTCATACACGTATCACAATGTCATTGGTCCACGTCAGTTTGTCTGTTTACGTGTTAAAATATCCTTGTTCGCCGGTACATGTATTAAAGCATTTGATGCAAACGACTCTTGTTTATTACTAGCCCAAAGCAGAGAATATTGGAAAATCAATGAAAAGACCAACCACATTTTAAAAATTAAATTCTAACTTCCTTAATACATAACTGAACCTGAGGGACCGGCGATTCAAGATACATAAATATGTTTGTTGGCAAACTTTATCAGATTGGAATGTGAAACAAAATGTACATGAATAATCAAACCAACTAATGTTGAAAACACTACAGGAGTAGTGAAGTACGCTACATGATAATCATATGCTATAAAAAGTAGTCGACTTTAAGTAATTAGAAACTTAAGTAATTTTCCTTAAATGTCTTTCTTATTAATTGTATATCACCACATTGGTCATTTAAAGACCCCCATTGGAAATAAGCTTTCGGGCTTTCGTGAGCTATCCTAGACAATACATTTTGTATATATACACACATAAAATTCATCATTTTTCTAGTTTGTAATGAGTACTCAAATTTCTATACGATTTTAAAGTTTCAATATTTAAAGGTTTCTAACATCATGAAGTAAATACAGTCAACTCTCGTAATACTGACATTCGTAACAACAGAATATTCATTTAATGACACAAATTGGGTAGGAACAAATCTGCTTATTCAGTAATTCATCAAATTGAATATTACGACATATTCAATACAATGACGTAAATCCATGGAACAAACATGGTTGCTATAATGAGAGTTGTCTGTCACAGAAAAGTTTCTAAAGCAACATTTATAACTCATTCTTACCTTTGAAATTTTGACTTTGTCGGATGATTTCATTGTGGCCGCAAGCTCGTCCCATATTGGAGCCAAACGTTTACAATGTCCGCACCATGGGGCATAGAATTTGATAAAGTGGTGTCCCTTTGCAATATGACCTTCAAAGTTATCGTCAGTCAGCTGGTACAGACCTTCAGTTTCAACTGGTGGGGCAACATCCTTCTTTACTTCAACTGTTTCTGCTGGCTTCTCAGCTCCACCAGCAGCTCCACCAGCAGCTCCACCAGCCTGAATGAAATAGGGTCAAAGGTCAAAATGGTCAACCATTTCAGCCTGTATGAAATAGGTCAAAGGACAAATGTAGGACAGTAAATTGCAGGTTATTTCTGACCACAAGTTACACTAATTAAAACAAGAGGGCCATGATGGCCCTATATCACTCACCCGAGTACACTGCCATTCGTATTTACTAAATAATAATTTGTATTGACAAAAAATAAGTCTACGAAATAATTTGTTTTTACGCAATAATAATTTGTTTTTACGAAATAATAATTCTTTTTTTACGAAATAATAATTTGTTTTTACGAAATAATGATTCTTATTTACAAAATAAAAATTAGTTTTTAAGAAATAATTCATATTTACAAAAAATAATTAAAACCATCGAAAGATGACCACCTTAGGATCATTTCTGCAAAATTTGATCTAAATTTATCAAGTGGTTTAGGAGGAAATGTCAATGTCACTACATATAGGGAACACAGCCACGCCCCTGGCGGCCATGTTTTTTGACAGAACTTAATAATTTATGCAATCTTGTAAGAGGACCTCTAGACAATGCTGCACACCAAATATCAAAGCCTTAGACCATAAGGTTTATGCAACTTTGAAAGAGGCCAACCCAAGGATCATTCCTGTGAAATTTGAACAAAATCCATTGAGTGGTTTAGGAGGAGATGTTGTCAAAAGAAAATGTTGACGGACGACGCTTGATTCGCGACGACGGACATTCATGGATCCTAAAATCGTGCTCAGGTGAGCTAAAAAGATCAAAAATCAATGCTTGGCCAAATACACATCTAAGACCATACAACCAAAAGTTCACCTTAATGTATAATAAAGATGGGCAAATCGGTCAGACTGGTCATTTGTTTAATTGGCATAACCAAATAACCCAACTGATGCAATTAATTGATATAATCGGTTGTGTCCTTTGAGGATTAAGAAATTCTACTTTAACACAATACAAATGAATCTGACTATGGTAGTTTACTTGTCAATAAAGGAAAATGAACATCGAACTAAATTTAAATAATTCATTTTTTACTTCATTCAAGATATTCAAATTACCATTTAGAGTTTTACTCATAATGTTTCGATTCAGCCAAAAGTAATTAATAGACTTGTGAAAAATGAAGTAACTGATCGCGAACGCAAAACTGACGCTGACAATTATGTGATTGTCACCTATTGTCAGCTAATCATTAATGTACATTTACATTATGACTCAGTGTGATGCTAACTGAAAGTATTGGTACCATAATAATGTTTTGTAACAGAACAAAAACAGTGGTCATTTTTGTCATTATCAGTAATCATCGTTAAAAGACTAAATTCCGTCAAATAATTATTTCAAAATGTCTAAAAATTAAGGGATAGTAAACAGCGATATAAATAATGTTGTTTTGGCAAACTTAGTAAATGATGCGTTGTCTCATAGATGGCAGATTTGTTTTAACATCCACTTACGTGTATTTATCATCAGAAAAACATACATTTCATTTTCACGCATTGATATAGAACACATTTCAACACCATACATATACATACATATATTTCTGTAATACACGTATGGACAAACAAGCAAAAAGTGTTACTCATTTTCAATACAATTCATGTAACATGTTACACAAATTCTTTGATTTCTATCAATATTTCTTTGGCAACCTTGTTCAATAAGCAAGTTATGTGAAGAACATCTAAATCATGATAAAGCAGTTCTATAGTTTACGTTGTTGACACATGTCAAATATTTTTCATAATGGAAATTCATTAAAAAAAGGATGTATGTCTCTAATTTTGACATATTATGAAGGTCAGAAAACCATTGTTGATAGAACTGATCGTACAGACATTTTGTTACACTCATTATCTGAACATTTGAGATATAATGGTTATTCCATAAGTAAGAGAATCCAAGATCATCTAACAACAGTCAAGAAAGCTTTTCTCGTTCTATCAATATGTCATTATATACAAAACAGATTTCTATACAATAGGGTCACAGCTTGGGTTCAGATAATGAAAATAATGTGACAGCTGTAGACCAGTATACCATTTCTATACTATGGACACAGCTGGAGTTGATGGTATAGATCTGGACGTGAGAGCTACCTTTTTCACTGTACAGTTTTTTCAAGATACAGTAAGCCCTTCAAAATATTTCAGTTAGGAAAATACTGTCTACAGGCCCACATGGCTGGGAAAAACTTCATTTTGTCTGATTAATGGTGAAAATTTACAGTTTTCCATCGGTAATTATTACTGTTGCGCTCATTAGTAGGCATATATACAAGAGGAATACAGTTGTTGAGACCTGATCCTAAGTGACCCTCCCTGCAGGTCTCAGGTTCGAGCTCAGGGCGTGACATGACAAGGTGGTTAAAAAGGGTACTACAGTAAAACCTCAATAATAAGACCACCATTGGGCCCCTTGAAAACTGGTCTGATTATTGAGGTGGTCTTAACACTGAGGTTGAATAAAGAGCAAAACAGTGAAAATGGACTTAAAAATTGTGTTCTTAATTTTGAGGTGGTCTTAAAGTGAGGTTTTACTGTAGTAGCTCCCTCTCCGCAGCTCATCATTGTAGAAGTATTGCTAGGATTGGTAAACCGGGTCACGTTAATGTGACTTGATGAGGTATCAGCTCACATGACTATGGTACGATATCACAAGAGTTAAGCAGCACTATATCCAATCACTACACAAACATTGATGAAACAGCACATTTCATTGGTTGTTAGATGTCAGCTAGCCAATCATTGCGCTCTGCACATCTCTGTATGATTGAAAAACTGTAGACAAGATTTAAAAATCAATGCACACAAAATTATATTCACTCACCAATTGTTCTTCAACGTAAGATCTGAGGTCATCGATAGCTCTCTTGCCAGAATACTTGGTTCCTTCAGTGTTCAAGTCGAAGAATTTCACTGTCGGGTAACCACGGACGCCATGTTCTCCACAGAGACCTGTCTCCACTGTGCAGTCAACCTAGCAATTATGAACAGTAACTTTAATATTGATGTGTGATAATTAATAAATACTACACGCCTCAGAGGTCTAGAGGCAAGTTTATGCACTAGGTAATCGCGCAAAATTTGTCAACTGAAGTGAAACTTGCATATGTGTCATGTTTTAAAGTTTATACCATTTTGAATCTTATAATATTACTAACTACAGTAAAACCCCAATAATAAGACCACCATTAGGACTCCTTGAAACTGGTCTTGTTATTGAAGTGGTCTTAATATTGAGGTTGAATAAAGAGAAAAACAGTGAATATGGATTCGAAAATTGTGGTATAACTTATGAGGTGGTCTTATTTTTGGTGGTCTTTAAGTGAGGTTTTACTGTATCTAGCAGCTGCCATGCATTATACAGCAACAGAAAGGACCTGTAAGCATCCTTTGTCGTCCGTTTCTGTCCAAGTTTATCATAATAGTGTTGTAAAGTACACAGACAGATATTTAATGCAACTAAGGTTTAGCCGGTACTAAAACAAAAAATTAACTAACAATTATGCAAAATCGAATGCCGGGTTTGCAAAAACATTGTCCAGTTATCTACATTTTAAACAGGTAATCGTGATGAGCTTGACTACTTAAAATGCCATTAATTCTTATAATCCATACAAAAGGCATGGATTGCAATAAAATCCTGTTATCTGCATTTCAAATGTGCAATATGATAATCAATACAGCAAAATTAGTGAAATTCATGCATAGTGAGACTCCTTAAAATACCATTATTTTTTTTAATTCACAAAAAAATAACATTATAAATTTCATTAATAATTTATACATAAACCACAACTTTAAATTTAAATTCAAGTCTTATTATGTTTTGAGGTAAATTTTAGGATTTTTTTTAGCTTTTTGTTGTATGCCACGTAATATGCCACTGACCAAAAATTTACATGCAAAATTGATGCAGAGGTTACAAAATATAGCGTATCACCAGGAATTGGAGCTCTTTTTCAAGTTTTTGGAGAAAAACGTAAGTATCCCCACCCACAATTCCCCCAGTTTGAAATAAATGTGGGTGGCAATAATTTTAGCAAAAAATTTACTTCATTTTTTAATACAGAAAAGACGGACTCATTGGATGACTGGTCACAGACTATTGGACAGCGCTACATTAGAAAACCTGTACCGAGTTCATTCCCGTCACCCAGCAGATTCGGGTTCGATTCCCGTGATGAGCAGGTTATGTTCTTTCGAGACATTAACTACGGTTATGTCCTCCACATGTGGAGAAGTTGTCAGTCGTTTGCGGAGGATAAGGTTTATTTCTGGTTGATATCAGTTAATATTTCAGGAAAAATTGTAAATAAGCGGCGAACACCTGATAAAACAAACTCGAAACAGAGTTCATTCGAACATTTAATGACATGATAACCACAAAATGTGATGGAAGTTCATAAAAATTTCAGTAAATCAATGACGAGTATTAGAGTTTACTAGAATAATCAATACAAAATCCAATATAGTACATCAGTTTATTTTTCATATATTCATGAATGGACTGGTTTGATAATTAATAATTCAAGCAAACTTTGCTAAAAAATGTACCAGAACATACAAATGATAATCTCACTAAATCTAGACCAACGTATCACTCAAAGATAGAGTAATTCACTTAATAAAAGTCACATGGAATATGCAAATGTAATTTACAGTACTTGCAGTGAGTGTAGCCTTTTTTTTAGTTTTTTGGGGAAGTATGGCAAGGTCCTTTTGATAGGGGAAATTTGTATCATGAATAACCAAATAGGAGGAAAATATAAACTTTTTTTAAAAAGGGGCTGGATTGAGAAACTGATTTGGCATGTTCTGCCTTTAGAAATTGCTTACAATGCAAAATGAAGACCATTAAGAATTTGAAAATCTTCTAAATTTCCAAAACCAGAAGTTAGCACATGCCAATATCATGCTGTAGGTTTGTATTGCATTTACTGAACTGAACTCGATAAACTTAAATTTCTACAATCTGATCTTTGTTTTTATTTGGAATTTTGTCATAAAAATTATATGGGAGCATCCAAGCTTTATATATCAATTATCATGCCGGATGCCTGAATGTTTTCAATGGACGAAGTCAGTGTCTCTGATTTTAATCCTTAACTAAAATATAAACAATTTATAATATATCAACAAAGTGTGTTTGAACTATAAGACTTTAACTAAAGTGCAAAATGTAAATTTAAAAAACAATTTCATTGTCTAACACTTGTAGTTCTCAGTCCTGGGGCAAATACTTGTATTTTTCAAAAGTTGATGGTCAGAATGAGTAATTAATTTGATGAACTAGTGCAATTTTATTAAGAAATTGGCTATTTGAGACGGCAATGTTAATTAGCCTAATTGGAGTTTTAATAGCCACAGGCTACCTGGCTACATACTAGCACTAGTCTAGACTAATTATCACACAACAATAACTCTTGATTTAATAGTTCATTATGATAATTAATACAATTTTGTTAGTGATGAAACCAGCTTTGCGGTTAGAAATAAAATCAAATTTTCATACTTAAGGAATATATAAAAACCATCATTGTCATTCATTCTTCTATCTTCAAATTTGAAATACTACCGATACGTACAAGCTAGGGAAGCTGTTAGATGCACACTGGAGGGAAAATACATCATTATACAAATATTATCAATATTTCGTCAAAGTCATCAAAATTCTATTTACAGGTCCTGACAATAAAAAGACTATTTTAGAAAGTACTAGTATATGCTTCATAGTATAAATATCTACAGACTTGGTTCAAAAATTGAATTAAGTTTCTACAATGCTTTAAAGGTGGATAGTCTCATTTTCCTATCAAAATATGCTACATAATAATTTTAAGAAAATGGCATGTTAATGCCTTCACACAGACATACTCTAAAACACTGCATCGAAACTTGAGTCTGATATTGAGCGTTCAGTTACAGCTAACAGTCGCAAACGTTTTGTATTGTATCCCTGGCCTACCGTATCACATTGACTGCACACGGGGAACCAAATTGCAAAACGTTACAAAACGTGAGCCGCAGATACCTTTACTGAACGCAGGGTAGGTATTTCCTATGCTGGCGGTAACTCTGCACATAGGTCCGGATAGAAAATACTGGTATCGGATGCTTGAATAATTATGTGGTTTTGGTAAACATGTAAGAAAAATGACAATGCGCCGATGTAGAGTAAATTCTGTATGAAGTAAATTACCACTAATTTTCTTATATTTATCACTAAGGACATTTTGTGACAAAAACAAGACTATGTAACTTTAAATTGGTACCAACCATTCCAATTTTGACTTTAGATCCAGCAACGTTGTACTCCTTGCCCAGGTCGTCCCATGTGGGTGCCAATCTCTTGCAGTGGCCACACCTGAAATAGAATAACGTTTTTAAAAAATGAGCTGTGCCCCTACAAAACCAAGAAGGGGTTCCACTAGGAGCTGAATCTCAAGGGTCATTTTGATAATTTCTTACTGGATTTTACCATTTTATAGCCAAAGTACCTATAAGTTAGAGATAGATTGACCTTTCAGTCAGAATCTTGAGGGTCAAAATGTGACTTTTTGGAAATTCCAGGGGTCAAAGGGTCAACTCAAGAGTCAAATGGAACCCCTGAAAACCTGTATTAGTGACCAAAAATCTTTTCAGCTTTCTACATTTTCTAACAGATATATTTTTCAACTTTCATTTAATACCAAAAGTATTAAAATTAGAGATCTACTTTTCTTTTTAATAGCAATTCCAATATCAAGAACTACAGTAGATGCAAAAGTAAGCAACAAAAGATGACGTCACGTCAGAATGTACATAATTCATAGAAAATCTTCTGCTCTTGAAAAGGAAATAAATTATGCAATAATCATAAATATTTCCTCCATAAATCACAATATAAGCCTCCAAAACATCTATGGAAAAAGCAG
The DNA here is from genome assembly GCA_032209605.1 of Mactromeris polynyma. Lineage (NCBI taxonomy): Eukaryota > Metazoa > Mollusca > Bivalvia > Venerida > Mactridae > Mactromeris > Mactromeris polynyma. The sequence continues at coordinate 44,501 of JASFXZ010000074.1, read as the reverse complement.
GACAGATCACATTTACAATGATATGTTCATTTAATAACAAAAAGATGTTCATTTAATAACAAAAAGCACTCAGGATTGTGTATTATTATTAAGTGATCACAATTTCAATCTGAATAAGGTTACATAATACCTCTCAGCCTTGAAAACAATCGATGTTTGCAGTACTTTGTTATTGTATTACAATTTCAAGCAGGAAAACGACGTGAAAAAATAAATAATACCGTAATCCATAACAGACAGGAGGCATTTTCTGACACGATATTTAAAATTATCTGTTATCGTCTGTTATCAATATATTCATTACAGTATTTATTTTTTAATATTTCTAAATGAAGCCATCGCTTTTAATCTGACACTGAATTGGTTTTCATTTTATCTACATGAAATGCCCTAATGATACATAAACAGGTTTAATTTCATGCATCTTACTGTACAGTAAAACCTCACTTAAAGACCACCTCAAAATTAAGACCACCTCAATATTAAGAACACACTTTTCAAGTTCATTTTCACTGTTTTGCTCTTTATACAAACTCAACATTCATACCAACTCAATATTCAGACCAGTGTCAAGGGTCGCATTACTGAGGTTTTACTGTACATTCAAATGTACTTAGTGAAGTATGCTTGATACCTGACTCATTAGGGCAGTCAGTATTTATTGACAAAGTAAAATTACTTATAAAGTTAATGACCAACAATAAATGAACCATTTCAAAGTGCATTGCTCTTTCAACTGCAATAAAACTTGGAAATGCAATCTTAAGACATCAATATCATAATAAATGACAGCAATCAACCCAAACAGGATTTCCTGGTTTAATGTCCAGCAAGTTATTAGCACCCATAGGAAGTTAAACTGAGTCTGATGTAAACATTACATTTAATTACATTCTTCGGTTATCATTAAATTTTAATATTCGAAATAGAGTCATGTCTCAAAATCTGAATTTCCATGAATTATAATCAGCCTCATACTTGAACAGCAGGTCACTTTGAATGCAATAAATCACTTTTTGCTCCCATAACTTAATAAGTGCTACATATTCTTTGGACGGTTGCATTCCAAGTTATGGACGGAACTTTTACTTTAACACTAACCCCAAATTAAATGGTGGCAGTAAAATAAAAATTAGCACTAATCTAAATCTAAAATAAAGCAATATCTGAGATGATACATATTTTTTGGGCAAATTAAAAACTGTTATTTTGAACTTTATGAGGAATTAAAACTGCAGTGTACCAGAAACCTGACACAGCGTGGGTTACTTTTTCCTCTAGGATGATCTTGGCTAAGACGTTCAATAACACAAATAATATTGTCTTAGGGCCACATTTAAAGAGATGCCTCCTGACGCTACTTTGTGAAACTGGACAAGGTAGCTAGGCAACTTATTTTTGTTCAGGAAATCGCTGTTTGTTAGTGACTGTAAGCCATATTTCTCTTCATCCGGATTTTCCTACCCTGAACCGGTGAAATGATTTTAGAGCGCGGCAATTTTGGCGAGTAGATAAGGAGACAGCAAACACTTTTTAAATATTGGATATCTAGAGTTTACAATTTGTTCGCCCCCCCCGCACTAAACATTAAACCTGATTGTCTAATTTAAATGTTCACCCCCCCCCCCAAATTGCTAATTAGTAAGGCTTTACGCACTAAACATTAAACCTGATTGTCTAATTTAAACTTCCGTAGTATTTTAGTCATTGAACAAATTAATGCCATCACTCAAGACACATTTTATGACTTAATTGCATGGTTAGGTTTAGGTTGCAATAACTGGTGTGGACAAATTGTAGAAGCGCTCTCATACCTGGAAAAACGACACAGGCGCATGACTAGTCCTATAAATAAGACCCTACATAACTTATTTCACATTTTGACATTTTTCCGTTACATACAAAGAGAAGGTAAAATGTAAAATAAAAACAACATAATGAATGTTTATGGTTAAATGGGCATGTAAACATCTAATATGTTGGACTAATGCATGACCAATTTCTGCTGTCAGAAGACGAAGTGCCATAGATCTATGTAGAAATAGGAAATATTAAAGGTATTTGTGCAACATGGAAACAAATATGGTAAAGCACCTGTGCCAATGACATATCTGCAGAATAACAGGTATTATCATATAACGTACTACATTATTAATATTAAATTTTTATTAACTTACCACGGTGCGAAGAACATCACAAAAAGCTTTTCAGTAGACACGGCCGCATCGAATGTTGCTTTGGTGAATGACACAGCATTATCGCCATGATCATCACACTTAGCAATTGCAGCTAGACAAATAAATATAACGCAAGTGACAATTCCTCCGTGCATCTTTCTGGATGTGCGTTTGTGAAATGAATAAGCCGGTTGACAACAGTGCGAATGATAACGTGTACAAATCAACAATTCTCCGATGAAACCGAAAGTATATCCGCATGAAGTTTAGATTGCGCTTGGTTGATATGTATCCAGTTAGAACAATGTTCCGAATAAGCATCGCGAATTTCAACCATCGTTGCAACCGCGTGTATTTATCGAAGCTAATGGATTTGTGTTGTCAGATAATCAAAATGCCTTACTCAAATTACATGCATATAAGATAAGAGCTAACAAAACTGTACGGTGGCACAGAGGTGACATCCGCAACACTTTATTTATATTGTGGCCACAACTTTTTATCTTGTGGCCACAACTTATACAACTTTGTATCTTGTGGCCATAAGTTACTAAGTTGTGGACACAATATAAATAAAGTGTTGCGAATGTCACCTCTGTGCCACCGTAAAAATGCATGACAACAACCATCATTTCAATTTATTTAGTTTACACGTACTTTTATTTACCGTATAAACTATTCACAATTTCCATTTTGCATTTAATTTAGAGGAATTATACTGTTTTATTAGTATTCTTGACTGCTATTTGTCTTGGATGGGAACATGCTTCTAATATATGACAATACATCTCCTCATCAACTCGTTGGCAAGGTCTGGAGCGTAGTAGTCATACCCACGTGCGCACGTGCATATGACAAAACCATGTATAGTGAAGAAATGTATAGCTGGGAAGGTCACTTTCCACACATCAGAGCTTCCTTGGACAGATCTCAGGAGGAGAAGGCAGGGAAGGGACGCATAAATATAAGACCGACAAGAAAATGGAAAAATGAAAAAAAAACGTTGGCAGTCGAAAATGTGATGAAAAGTTATGTTAGAGGTGACACTGATATTAAAGTCTTGACGTTGCGGTCAGATTCAAAATGTCTTACACTCTCCTTTGCATATCGAGGGCTTGCACTGAACCCTCGATATACACTAACACATTTGACTGGATGAAGACGCTGTTGGTAGCCCGGCCGGATTATATATACTGAACAAAGCCTCTAAATCGACTCTTTTTAAATCTCAATATCTAGAGAAGCAGTTGTTTGATCACTCACTGTGATATTTTTCACAATGCACCCAACCGCTAGCTTCGTTTCGGTCTGTGATTTTCAGTGCAGTGCGACATCCGGTACACAAGTTTTACTGGGTTCGCGCGTTTTCTATTAATTGGCACGTGCAACTCAGAATTCGACCGATATCGACAACAAAATGTTCCTCGTGTTCTGTACAAATAATTACATCGGAAAACATGAAACAGGAAGGTCCCATAGACAGGTCAATCAAAATTTAAAGGCGTTGATAATTTAATTAAGTTTGAATAACATCTCATTTGATTTATGCCGTACGGAAAAAACATTTTCATGGTATTCTGCAGATTTTGAAAGGTCGCTCGAACATCAGGCGCCGTATCACTACAATATCCAATCTTGTTCAGAAGTACTAGCGGATTCAGGGGGGTGCACCCGGTGCGCGCCCCCCCTAAAAGTCCCCAACCGTACATGTATATCCATGTAGGAGCTGGGGCCGCGGCCAATATTCTGGCCGGCAATGACCCCTACTTCTCATCTGTATCTTAAATATATTATGTATATTTAATACGCATGACAACGTGTTATCATCGCTACCAGACAGGGACCGTCGCTAGTACCCTGACTGCTATCTAGGGTGTGAAAACAGTCGGCGGATTAATGAAGGTATGAAAGGATTTCAAGATTTCAAGATTTTATTTACACAAAGCATAAGTCCCACGGAAGTGGGAAACATTAGCAGTACAAACAATATGACATAATGAAAACATATAACGTGTGATAATGGAAAACGGCTACATTAATGTAGTTAATTTACAATCATAGTGTGTAGTCTTTACTTACAGTACTTTTACAATTTGAGAAAAAGAAAAGAAAACAATATATATACACACACATACAGGAAGCATACTAACCAAGTGACAAGTATATTTATATTGGCGTTGTTGTGATTCTTAACATTTTGATAATTACATTAACTTGACGATCAATTAAATGGCGATAATCTCATTTACTCACAAAAAGTATTTTAACAGTGCACAAAGACACAAATTAAATGCATATTCTGAATATCCATTATGAAAGAAGACTTTGATATAGATGTTCCAAAATATACACATATACATGTATGAATAAATGTAATAATTTTTAAACAAATTTCGGAAAATATCGTTTTAAAAGTGATTGATTTTGCGCCTGCCAAAGGTGAGTTCCTTAAAATGTTCTCATCGGGAGGCGATACCCCTGCCGCACCCACCTTATCCGCGGCCCCAATGCTCAATACCTTCCTACGCGCCTGATGTCGGAGTATGAATACGGAAATATACAGAAATCCTTAATTATAAGATTTTCAAATAAGCGTTTCTGATTTATTATAGGATTATATTTTATCATTATGATGTTTATAAACAGTCATTGTCGTTTTATAAGGCTTGAGCAAAACCCAAAAAAGTTACGCCCCCCCCCTCCCTAAGTGCAAATCCTGGATCCGCCCCTGACTGAAGTATCTGGCAACCGGAAGTACAGCCGATCTGCCTCGGCGACCACGTGGCAGGGTAACTACTGGAGCTCAAGACAATTACATTGTTCTACAACATATGAAAGACCGATTAAAACAGCCCGGTCTACGTCAGTCACCACAGTTGGCACTCACAATCGTAATGTCAGCGTTCAGACAATCCGGAAAAGGCTTCGTGAACGCGGAATTCGGGCCTTTCGACCATATCGAGGCATATTGCATGGTCACGTTACGTCATCGCTGTCAACGTCTTAGATGGGCACAAGCACACCTTAGGTTTACCAGGGCTGACTGGTCATAAGCTCTTTTTACGTACGAGAGCCGATTCAACCTTCATGGAAGCGACGGGGGATTACGTGTATACAGACGACGTGGTGAGAGATATGCAGATCGATACTTGTGTCAAGGAAAGGGAACGACTAGGAGGTGGCTCAGTGATGATATGGGCGGGAATTTCCCTTCACTCTAAACACCAGTGGTTGTCATCAGAGGGGATCTCAACGCACACCGCTACTGCCAAGAGATATTGTTACCAGTAGCTTTTCCACATATCCGTGCCAACCGAACAATATTGTCTTAATGCAGGATGGAGCAACAAGTCATACTGCCATAGCGACCAGGACTCCTCATGCAAATAAAACGTTCGTCTGTTAGATTGGCCTTCAAAGACCCCTGGTCCTGAATTCACGAACATACTTAAGTATGAAGGCAGTAACTGTCTTAAATATATTTATCCATTGCTTCAACGTGTGCAATCGAAAGGTTTGAAGTTTTGACTTCTGCGCAAGAAAATATATTTGTTCTGTTAATATAAAACAATCACCAATCTACAAAGCAAACGAGCTGTACATAGAGGAAAAATATACTTGAGCAAAGTATTAAGTATCTTTATCAGTCTTAAAAGATAGCTTTATTAATAAATGGTTAAAGAGAAGAAATAGTGTAAAATTGTTTTCTTTCGATAATTTTATAGATCTACTATAAATTTCTTATATCAAATCATAGGTTTTGACACAGACCTATATACATGGTATATTGGTCCGTGGTTTTGAGAAAGAATTAATTGACAGCCAATTAAACTTATTCAGAGTTTTTTACTTAGTTAAGTAAAAACTTAAGTATGTTCGTGATACCGGGGCCTGATCTCAATCCTATTGATGGGATGTCATAGATCGGCGAGTGCGTAAGCTGCCAAATCCGCCGTAAAATCTTCAAGAACTTGAACAATACATGATGCAGCATCATCAATTCTAACAAGGTTACACAAATGAATCAAACAGACCTATGAAAATTGGTTCCCTAAAATTTTGCGTTGAATCAAAGCTTTAGTATACCGCAATCGGATCCACGTGACCGGAAGTCTTTCTTTCTAAATATTGTGCAAACTAAGTGTACTGTTCTCTTCGAGCTAAGGCCAAATCCGGCGACGTACACTGTCAATTAATTGCATCCACTGAAATCATACTACTAGAAACGAACAATGGCTTCCTCTGATGAACTCGCTTGTGTTTATGCCGCGCTTATCTTGGCTGATGACCAAGTTACAGTCACCGTAAGTTTCATGTGATTTCACGATCTTGTCGAGTTTCATGCCGACCCTACGAGGTTTGCTCAATTATGGAACTTGTTATTCTGCAGTACTTTTCTGATATAAGTGTTTAATCTACGTCCGTCATTTGTGATTTGCCGACATTTACTGACCCGTGTATGATGGAATATAGTAAACTACGAATCATTTATTCATTATAGCCTAACTTAAGACTTTCAATTGAATTTGATCGTGCCAAATGGTACACTTGTTACTGTGTCTATCAATTTATGTTTGTAAACATTTTGTTGGTAAAAACGTATGTCAAGAACATTTGTTCAGAACAGTTGTCAATTGCCTAGAATGAAAAAAACGCATGATGGGAACCTCTCAGCTGTGCATGATCACTGATTCACTCTTAGGTACTTAAAACTTAACACGGGGACGGGTTTGTGTCGGACAGGTACTGTAGTATGAATATATCCACATGTTTTTTGTGTGATTACTTCCTTAATTAAGCAATGAAGGGAATGTAGATCTATCATAATCTATGTTCAAATACCGGCCATGACATGATTTCTACAACATATTTTATATTTATTGCAGGCCGACAAAATCCAGACACTGTTGAAGGCTGCTGGTGTTTCAGTTGAACCATACTGGCCAGGTAAATGCTATTAATATATTTGAAACAAATTGACGAGAACAATTTCACAGTTCCCCAGAGACTGTGATATCCTTGCAACAGAACTTTTTAAAAGCTCAATTAACATGTGGTTGAACATGTGACTTTTTGTTCAAATACCGGGCCATGGTTGCATTGATGCCCATATCGACACGTGGATGGATTTGCCGGAGTGCGTGCCACAAAATTTAAGCGAGGCGAACTGTTCTCTGATTTTTTGTGGCAACCATTCCGCAAATGTACAGAGATCTATGTGTCGATGTAGGCATCAATAGAACCAGATTTTGGAATGACCAAGTTATAGGCTATTAAAAACTTTTTTAACAAACAAAAACTGCCATAATGCGTCCTGTTTTGTGATCCGCCGCCAGCTTTTCATGCCGCATAGTAAACAAAAAGTTGTGTGTTCACCTACCCTGTAATTGGCCTGGTTTTGCAAAGCTGTTGTGTTTCATTGCATAGCATTATTAACTGTTACATCATTTCTTCAAGAATTGTATTTTTAATTACAAAATTTGGATATCTGTGTCTGTTCACTTGTTGCCACTTACTCAACTTCTCCAAGGTGTCTGAGGTGAGCTATATTGAGCCCTCGAGGCTCCTTGTTGAAATTTGTTTAGAAGACTTAACTTATCACATTGTTCTACATAACATTTCTGCTCTAAATCTAATGACATCTGTGCCAATTGAAGTTTTCCTGTGTAACATGGTATTATTGTTTCCCAATGTATCAATTGTTTCTGTAAAATGTATTTTAGGTCTGTTCTCCCGTGCTTTGGAAGGTGTCAATGTTAAAGAATTGATCACCAACATCGGAAGTGCTGCTGGATCTGCCCCAGCTGGTGGTGCTGCTCCTGCTGCTGCCGCTGGTGGTGCTGTCGAGGAGAAGAAAGGTATGATCAATGCTGTAACTGGTTGGTTGTGCTGGGGTGTAAAATTACCCAGTTACTAAGCCTCACCACCTGGCTACTTGTCTTTTATGAATGATCATAATGAAGGGGAGTACCCCACATACTTCTTCCTACTTTTGGTGATTTCCTGCTATTTCAAGAATTGGTGACCCCCTGGTTGTGTCTGAGCATTTGTGTTGTTTCAAGCAAAACAAGAGTAATGATGGATGCAAATTAGACTGTCTTTAGTTCAATGATATTGCTAACAGTGTATGCCTTATGCGAAGGAATGGCTCCACTAAGACCTGTTATATCTGAAGCAAGGTTCTGCTTGATTGCATTTCTGCTTCTTGTCTGATAGCATCAGCAATTTAGATATTTCATTATGAAGTTTATACAAGAAGTAAAAATTATTCATTTGTGATTCATCTGCAAGAGAACATGGGATAAACAGTTTTAACTTTTTCAATTGCGCAGAATTATCGTTAAATTTGATCAAAGTCACTTAAGCATTTGCTTTTTAACATTACAGAAGAGAAGAAGGAAGAAAAGAAAGAAGAATCAGAGGAATCTGATGACGACATGGGCTTTGGTAAATATAACATTTTTATTGTAATAACATATATTTCAGACTTAAGATTTTTCTGTAAGACTTCAAAAAAAATTAGGCTTTTAGCCCATGCAGGACATGGAGACGGGAAAACTGACCAAAAAAGGGTGTTAGTGTCGGACTTAAAAAGAAAATGTTCTCTGTGGCTGAAATTCTCATAACCAGCAATCTAAGACGTATTTGTTGTCTAGACATGCTTACAGTTCCTGTATGTAAGCTAGTGTGGCTAGTGCGATGTACTTAATTGGCTCAGGAATGTCAGTTGGTCATGCACTGCTGTGATCTTGTATTGCACATAGAATCGACTGTTTAGACTTGCTAAGGCCTATGTAAAGTACTGAAATGTGAACAGTTTGTGATTATCTTTGATATTTACTTGTGATCACCAGCTGAAGTGGTGTAGGTAATACTTGGTGGATAGTGCATTGTTAACATTACTTTTGTTCATTGTCTTGTTCAGGTTTAATCTTGTTGAAATTGAACTTGAAACTGTTCTACATCATACACGCTTGCCACATGTCTGATGTTTTTGTATTGAAAGCATTTTAATTTTCTTTCCAGGTCTGTTCGACTAAATGTTACAGAACTTTGTTATGATTTGTAACTCATAAAGCAAGAAAAAAATGTAAAATGACAATTTGCGTTGTTTTTATTTGGAATGCACCTGTTCTACATGACAAGGTTATATTTAACGGTACCCTGACGTGGCAAAACTGGCCACAAGTCTAATGTTGTTTCTTTTTCGGTACAATATTTAATGTAGAAAAGTTCTTAGTCCTAGGCATGACGGGCCTTGAGGAGCATAGTCGAAGCATTGTATCACATTGACATGAGCTGTAATATGTCGGAGCTAAAAAAGTTATACTGCCAGGGTTTTCCCAGAAACATCAAAAAGGGGTCCTAGAAATCTCAACTCGACCAATCTCGGATAATTTTTTAGTCGCACATTCAAGATGAATGATCAGTTAAATGTTGCCAGATGTCGGTACTGTAAGCACCAAAATGATATTTGTAAATTTAATTACCAACAAGAACAGGAATATGAACCAAGTATATCTAAATCACTGATTGCACATTTTCACAAGTCCTCTGTAAACGCGAGTCCTACATACATAAAGAGTTGGTGATGTAGAAAACCTACGTCACGGAAACTTCTGCATTGCTGATGTACCTAGTAGCTGTAAAATATACAAGTGAATCAAAACGTGGCCAATATTGATTAATAACGCTTCTATAAATGAAGATTCATTAGCAGTATACACAACCTGAAATAAGTTAAGAAGCGGTTACACAATGTACATTACCTGCCAAACAAATTGACATTGATTTGTAAAATATAACCCAATATCTTGTTCATATTACACATGGTTTATTTTGGAAACAAATAGTATACAACGAGGAAGTTCATGATGGATTTCATAGTTAACATTATGCAGCAAATATCCATAATACAAATATCGCTTTAGATCAGCTGTAAACAAAGATATCCTCGGAAAGTTCTAAAGCTCGAAATAATAGTCTATGAAGCTCTGTTGCAAACTCTTTGTTAATGCAAAGAGATTGAGATTGTGGGTAAAAAATAGACTTACAGACGTTTTTGGCTGTAGCTATTTCCAAGCAAGGACAAGGTTACAAGTTGAGCATCGAAGTAGCAAATTGTGAAATTGTATGATTTCATGTAAGTTAACGGTCAATATGTTGAAGGAATGTTTGTGTTAATCTTTGGTTTCAACTACTTGAAATAACTTTCTAGCAACAATTCATGTATAAGAATTACAAGTCACATTAACAGGTACATGAAGTGCATTTCACCAAAAAGGGAGACAATTCAATAAGAACAAGCAGTCGTAGGAATGAAACGAAGGGCAACTTCAGAATTTCCAAGGAAATCACAGAAATGAGGCACAAAAGCTATCGGGAGTGTCTGTCATACATGTAGTGGTATTGGCAACACTACAATGTACATACACAAAATCTGTTACAGAGTTTCTGACTAATCAATATGCATAGAATAGAATACATTCACATAAAATATTTACATGTACCACAAAACCTTTCAATTCATAGTTCAGTACAAACAAGGCAATAGAAATATTCACCAATTAAAACAGTCAGACACAGATGTCTTGCGCTCAGTACATTACAATAACGGAGACCGATAACAGATTAACGTCAATAAAACTCTGTGTAATGTATACACATGTAATGATTTACAGACCAAAGTTTCAGATTTTGAGAAGAACAAAAATATTCTTCTATAAGTTTCAGAAATATCAATTATTTGAATAGTAATGTAGGGGAAGAATGGGTAAGACAAAAATTCATCATAATAGTTACGGCTCTTGTAGTGAAATCGCAGGCATGTTAAGATACAACAACCCATTGTTTCATTGTGCCTATGCCTGACAATAAAGAGTTATATCGTGACTGATGCAAGAATCTTTTAAGAACTTTGGACCTCCAGGCTTTTCGATTTTAAAACAAAAAAAACAATATTTCACACAGCATAAAATCGTACCTGTAATGAGTCGTCCTAAATTTAGGAAGAATCTACAAAGACTGAAAGTTGATAAAGGGGAGAAAACTTGGAAGTCCCGTTTTTGTTGCAATGTGATTACATATACACAGAACTTATAAGTTAGATGCATAAATATACTTGAATAACATAGACATGTACAACCTTATAATGGTGGAACATAGAAATTATGTACACAAAACCTGCATATAATTGACAAAACCCTGTCATTGATTCAAACTTGCGTATCAAAGATATTGATATATCGAAAAACAAATATCGACGATAAATCAATTATATTTTCAAATTCCTACATTATCCCCTACTTTTCTGTATGTCTATGTGTGTATACCCTACATAGTTACATGGACAACTTGTACTTCATGATAACAGTTAAGAAGGTAATCCATATTTTTCACTTCACAGTATTATATAATATTACCAACATGTGGAATGCACTAGAGCCCTGTTTAACAAGTAGCTGACTACCGAGCGACATTATGCTATATTGACACATTTTATTCTGTACTTTCCTGCTGCAATATCGATATTTGTTAGTGTGATTCTAATATTGATCAACAACAAAAATCGTTGAAGTATCAATTGTATCAATGACAACCCTTAATTGACATGACCCTGATATATACAATTATGAAATTAAGAAATAACACGCAACAAAAATGCATTTGTTTGGTAAATAAACTGTTGCTAAATGTATGAATCAATAACAATCGACTGAGGAGAAAACAAAGTTTGCAATACTGTAACAAAACATTAAAACGAAGAATGTGCTGCAGAGTGAATATAGCAAGTCTAGATCAATTAATTCAGCATATCAAATTGTTTATACATGTAGTCTGAAGATGAGTTAACCCAAAATACACTTAAAATTTCACGAGTTCTCTCCCTTATCCCTTCTAGAGTTCACGCCCTTTATCCCTTCAAAATTTAATATGCATATACTATAGGAGGGATAAAGGGAGATAACTCCTAGAAAAAAACAAAGGGAGAGAGAAATCGTGACAATCTTGCGTATAAAATCTCGGCTTAAAAAGATTTCTATCAAACGTCATGAACAGCACCAACGTTGGGTGACCGATTATGAAAGTGTTTCAGTGTAGTGACCAGAAAGTGGTGCAGTCGAACACATGTTACATATTCAATCTGAAAAATGACCCCATTGAAGGGTGAAGGCGAGATAAATCGATCCGCTTCTTTATTTAAATGCGGATAGGCTAGTTTTACATTCACCCTTCGATATAAACTCTGCCACAAAAGGTCTCGGTCTTATCTATGCAATCAATAATATAAGCGCATCTGAATATTTTCATAGACCATTGGTAGCCTTTAGTTAAGCCATGCTGTTTGATATTTTTGTTAAGCGTCCGCGTGCTCATAGGTTTTGAGCTCTTTGAGCCAAAACAAAAATTATTTTCGTAAGTTTAAAAAATTACCAAGGGAAGTAACCACTGTATCGTATGCTTTTGTCCATATTTTAACTTGCATATTTGAAAATAGTGAGTGAAAACTAGTCAGTTTTTCAGTTAGACTTCTAATGTTTTGTAAAGAAACAAGTTGTTTAGTTATATTTTTATCATGTTTACCTCATTAAAACATGTGAAATAACACATCATCCATTATCTGACTTAGCGTTTTTTTTCAAAACGACTGTGTGTATTTTCGAACAGGAAGATAGGTTTCGCGAATCAAGCTTGGCGCTTAACAAAAACATTAAACAGTATGGCCATTAACAAGGACCATAATATATCCTTAAAAAAACATGGTCATTATATACAGACAGAACAGAATACATGAATTCACATAAGTCAAGTAGAGTGAATCTTGACAAACACATAAAAATAAAAAGATAATTATGCAATATTATCTACCGATTAATGGTAAATCAGTAACAAGGATTTCACATTGTAAAAAGAATCAATAAATGTAGAAAATAAAGCTTTTGGATAATAAAGAAAGTTACAGGCAATTATACAGCAAGTTTAAATGTTTACAATCATTCTGCTAAATAAGTCACATTATTTATAAACTCTTAACAAACAATTGAGCTACTTAACAGAGTTACACAGTAAATCGGTGACCAAGTCACTATAAAAACATCAATGTTACTAATAAATAATGATTCAACAAGACTGAAAATTCATTCCTAGAACCACACAATATTTGGTTTCAAATCTGAATGACGTGGACACTCAGAATGTTATTACATATATAACTAGAGCTATCACTGAAGGTGATTAATACCCCCACAATACCGCTTTGTCAGACATATTTTTTATAAATTCAAAGATGGCCGCCAGTCAAGACAATGAAATTATCTATCACTATCTATCACTACAGGACCACAATCAGAATGTGCCGACAATATACACAACTAGGCTTGGTAGAAATAATTCATGGAAAACCATGTTATGTGACATGACGGAACAAGTGGTGATTCCCATATAGCCCCCATTGCATATTTTGAAGTGGGGTTATAATAAGAATTGTGTACATTTTAATATTTCGGAGGTGATATGAATACCACAGTATGGGAGTCAGGTCAAAATCAATAAAATAGAAAAAATGAACAGTAATATATAGCACTTTGTCACAAAGAAATATAATGATACATTCGACTAGAGTATGAACAAGTAACACCAATATATTTGATTTTAACTCCCAAGATCTGAACATTTTGCATTCAAATTCGAACAAATATAGCAACAAAGCGTATTAAATTGATACAATTTATATTCGCAATCAAGACATTTTGTTCCATTGTCCTTGACTGCAGTTTCACAGATTTAATCAAATAATCAAACTACCTGGATATAACATTATATTATGCCTTATTTCAATGGATTTTAAAAGAAATCCCGTTATTTTCACTGAAAGGCGAGTCTTCAACAACAAAAACAAACCATTTGCTAGTATCTGAATGTAATAAACCAAAAATGCTGCCAACAGAACAGTAAGAACTAATCAACAGTTCCTGTGAAATAAAAAACTGAACTTGTATAGAATTGCTCACAAAAAGCTGGGCAAAATGGAACTAAATCAATGCAAAATATATCAAACAATATGCTAGAAATAACAGTTATTTTCACAGAAAGATAAGTCGTTTACAACTAAAAACAAACCATTTGCTAGTAAGTGAAAGTAAGAGAAACTATTTTTAGTGACCTTGACCTTGGCCCCACCAGCCCCAATATCGAACTTGACCTGTATCTTCTGATGTTACACCTGTGTACCAAAAATTTTTCAAATCTGTCAAGCCTTTCATGAGTTATCGTCCGGAAACCATGAAAACCAAGAGAAACTATTTTTAGTAACAGTGACCTTGACCTTGGCCCCACCAGCCCCAATATCGAACTTGACCTGTATCTTCTGATGTTACACCTGTGTACCAAAAAATTTTCAAATCTGTCTAGCCTTTCATGAGTTATCGTCCGGAAACCATGAAAACCGACAGACCGACCGACAGACAGACCGACCGACCGACCGACAAGCTCACTCCTATATACCCCCTCAAACTTCGTTTGTGGGGGTATAATTACAGTCGGACCTCGTTCATTCGAATTCATCGGGCCCGAATTTTTATTTTGAATAATACAAGGTTTAGAATAGCCCATTTCAAGTTGACATGAGTAAGAAGATACATCGGTACCCGATATTTATTTCGGATGATACCAAGTATTCGGATAGAAGGCTGTCGAATAAACGAGGTCCGACTGTAACGTGCATCATCAACGAAAAATCTCCTACAGAAAAGTGTTTATGCATGTTTATGATTACCCATAATGATGAACCAACATCGTAGTTTAGTTTAGCAATACTTAGCACCTAATAATAACAACAATCTGTACAAATATTATCACTCAACAATTTTTGGTCTGATATTTGGTGCATAATTAATGATGTGATAAATAAATGCTTTGAAAGGTTGACCGCGTGATCATCAGTGAAGGTCAAATCAAGTTATTTTGTAAAAAATTCAATGTATTAAAACAGTGAATATGTTATGCGCCCCAGTCTTCAGGAAAGTGGATCGAGTCGATAAATGCAATAATGAATACAATTCAAGAAATAAATAATCTTGTGAACAATACTTAAGACAGTTAAAAACATAAGCACTGTCAAAATTCAACCAACAATATACAGTGAAACCTCACTTAAAGACCACCTCAATAATAAGACTACCTCGAAATTTTCTTCATTCAACCTCAAGATTGAGACCACCTCAATACGAAGACCAGTTTTCAAGGGTCCCAAGGGTGGTCTTTTTATTGAGGTTTTAATGTACATGATTGAAATATTTTCCAATAAGTGCTCTTACAGCAACTCTGAAGGATTTCCAAGTTTTTAAGGATTTCTAGTAGACAAAAAAAATCTCAGTCATATGTACAATTTTTGTATATGTAACAAATTGAGTATAAAGTAAAAACGCAAGGGTGTGTTGTAATACTACACAAAGCTTAGTGGATTAAGTAATAAACAAAACAAAGTAAAGGTATAAAAATATCTCACAGGGCACTTGACAGCTTTCTGGGACTAAGACCCATACCAGCAAATAGGGGAATTTAGCGTCTTAAAAAGATTAAAAGTGAAAGTATGAGTCAAATTTACATGATCAATGTTAGACTTTTTATACTGATTTTAATCAATTATGACAAATATACAACATTTTTTAGACATGTGTTAGTATATTCAAAGAAATGTGGATTAACCCCAACTAATCTGATACGAATTTTACCTCTTTGTTGTATGGTGATTTTTCAATGAAAATAGGGGAAAAACATACTATTTTAGTATAGGAATGGTACCCATAAACGGCCCCAGAAATGGTCAAACAAGTGCCCTGCTTCTTAACACATAAGTATATGAAAATATAGATGTTTGGTTAAACAAAATGGATTTGAATGTTCCGTAAGCATAAAGAATACTTGTTGAGGAGAGATACAACATGCCTCAAAAATTTCAGTAATATTCTACGACTGGTTCAAATCTGCTTATGTACAAGTCAAAATTCACTAAAATTATTTGAAATTTAACTAAAAAAAATGCTAGTCTTAAACTTGATTTCACTAAAATTCTTGAAATTGATTCATGTCATCTTACAACTCAAAAATGCTTCAATAGTCAAAACTCAACTGATTTAAAACTTTTAGTTTGAGCGAATACTCAAAATGAGTTTTCTTTGAGAATAAGAAGCCAGACAAATTAACCAACAATTCTGTTTGACAATAATGAGACCAATTAAACCAGAGTGTTCACAATGGCTTGAGTCAAAGACAGAGGAAAACAATTTAAGAAATGAAGTCAGCCATGAAACTAAGCATTTCAACATTATTTCTTTGATACTGATAATGTTAATGGATTTCAAGAACATGATTAACAATTGCATAAACCCCACAAATAGTTACACCAGTAACCAGCAAATAAAGTAACACAGATTAAAAAATTGCTGTATTACTATTTTTATTTTCATGACGAAGATGCACTAGAAGTGATGGATTCACTAGTTGTACTATCTTGAGATGCAGTGACCGTCACACTTTCCTGAGACGCTACTGGACTTTCAGATCTCGATTCCATGCTCGGTGACTGTTCTACGCCAACCATAAGAGTTGTACCGTTACCAGTCTGTACGGCATACTGAGACAGTTCCTGCGATATACCTTCAATTCTAGCACGTTTAGCTTTACGCTGCAACTCTGTTGATGTAATATCCTCCAATTTTGGTGAACCTCGAGTTGGCGTACTCTCGCCATTCATTGAAATAAGAATTCCGCTGGAACCAGGTTCCATTTGCATTTCACTTGTCGACATGTCATCTAATTTCAATTTTTTTGTCATCAATTGTTCGTATGTATCACTTTTTTGTTTCAGGATTTCCTTTCTCTGCTCATACTCACATACTTTTCTTTTCAGTTCTGAAAAATGAATAAATATGTTTGAACTGCACCGGAATTATAATTGGAATTCCACCCCCCCAAATGTCAATTTCACTAAGGCACTGTCATATGTATGTGGCGTTCCCTGCAGCTACGTATTCTCTCCTTGGACCCTCGTTTTAGACAAATTGGGGGTCCTAAGTCAATTTGTAGGGTCCCAGATATGCAGTTTACACTTGACATAGGTTTATTTAAGGGGTCCCAGGGATGCACAGTAAGTGGAAAAAAGGAGTCACTAGAAAGAAAAGGGACTCAAGATTTCTATGTCAGGGAAATCCCTGCACAACCAACCTAAATATTTTCCCCTGACAGCAATTTTTGTACAACAAAAAATTCTGAAAGTCAGAATCAGGGATCTATATCCAAAAAAGATGCATGAAAATATTTATAAAAGTAAAATTTACTATTGATCATCCATGTAACAGAAAACAGAAATTTCAGAAAACAGACTAGATGCATCTATACTGGCACAGATGTCCCCGCTATGGAAATTTCATTAGAATGCAATTTCTTAATTTGTTAAGACTATATAATTCGAAGCAATATGAATTGAATACATCCACCCTTTCAAGAGTTATTGATTAGAAACCATTTTCCAGACAAATAAGGGTCATAACTCCTCCAAGCATAGGTGGATTGGAACCGAAAATAAACTTGATCCGTAGTTTAGTATCCTATTCTTACATGCCCAATATAAATTGAATCCATGAATCCTTTCAAGAGTTATTGAACTGTTTTTTTTTATAAAACAGGGCCATAACTCCTCCCAAAATAGGTGAATTGTAACTGAAATCGAACTTGACCTGTATTTTATCATCTTATGCTTATGTTCCCAATATGAATTGAATCCATGCATCCTTCCATGAGTAACTGATCCGAAACCATTTTTTAAGTAATAAAGGGCCATAACTCATCCAAGGATTGTAACCTAAATCGACCTTGACCTGTATTTTATTACACTATTCTTATGTGCCCTATATGAATTGAACCCTTTCATCCTTTCAAGAGTTGTGAAGTATAAACAAAGACATTTGAACAAAACTTTAGGTAATATGTCAGTCACAGCATTAGTTGACTAAACAGTGCTCCTGGGTTGCTAACTACACATTCAACAGGCAGCCGTCGCTGACAATACTTGACAAAATATTCCAATCAATGTACGCAGCATATTTTACTTACGTTCCATCTCCTTTTCCAGTTTGTCCCTCTGACGATCAAATTCAAACTTGTGAGCACACAATCTCATGTCTAGTTTAGATCTCATACCTAATTCATTCACAATCCTAGAGGCTTTCTTAGCATCTGTAAATAGACATATATTTGATACAGATTGTTCATAGTGACATTCCTAGAGGCTTTCTTAGCATCTGTAAATAGACATATATTTGATACAGATTGTTCATAGTGACATTCCTCTCTACATTTGACATTTTATTTTTAGCATTACTCGCCTCAGCTTCATTTACTTTCAGCAGTCAGACGAGTGCGTATAATGAATCAAACCAATTTAGAAAGTGACAATAATTAATAGTATGGAGACAAAGGGGTCCTGGGGTAAAGTCGCAGACTCCAGATCCCAAGGTCATCTGTTCAAGTCTTGCTATGGGCAAACCTGACCTATGTACATGTACTTCACAATCTGAATTGGGTGTAAGTACTGGTTAGTAATCCAGATATAAATCATTAATAGTGAATAAAGTCATAAAATTGTTTTACAATTGATATTCCAGGAAAACCTCCCGGGGGGTACGGTAAGAACAACAGTCAAACATAACAGGACCACCAACAGGATTTTAATTGATTTTTGAACTTCCACATGCAGTAACATACAAACGTTATTTTAATTGGTCATCATTACTTCCGCAAGGAGATTTTCCTGGAACAACCCCGAGTTCCAATGTTAAACGTACTAGAAAATCTTACACAACTGAACTAAATAAAATGATTTTTAACAGTCTACACTTACCGCCTACAGGAACAAAGTTTTTAATCATGCTAGCTTTCAATACATCAAGTTTGGATTTCACTTCTCGGAAGAACTCATCAATCAACCCTAATTGTACAATAGCTCTCCAAAACATTGCATCTTCTACAATATAAACATGACATAACATTCTAAGTTATTAGCCTAAGTATTAGCATGTATTTACCATCATCGAAGTGTTTTATCATTAAATTATCAGTACGTACATGATACATGATTATAATAAAACAAAGATTTTGGAATGAACTTTTATGGAACAAAAACAATGGCATACTCAATATAGCATTACCTTCCATGTTTGCTTTTGGTAATTTTTTGTCTTTTTTAGGCATGCACTTATTATTCATAAGTATCGATTTTTTTAAATATGTATCAATAATCGATCGATGGAAAAATATCAATGATATAGGTATCTATACTGTTTCTATCGCTGACATCGGTAACTGAACAAGAAGACCACACACCTGTCTATCAACTAAAACAATAGATCTATTAATTAGTAATTTAAATACTTGGCACTTTGAAGCAGTTTTTGCAGTTTAAGATTTCTGACAAATGTGACCATATCCTTTTAGTCCATCTTACCAACAGCATGAACTCCAACTCCAAATAAGAAGTGAAAATATATATACATTTTATACTTTCTAACCTATACTGAGTACATTTAAAAACGCACACTTTTTTTACCAACCATACTTCATTAAATTTCGTTTTAATACTTTTGAAACTCATTTTTTATGAAAATACTTGTCGATTGTCATGAAATTTAGCGTACATGTTGCATACACCTGCAATAATATCATGTCAAGTTCTTTTCTTATATCCTAAAAGTCATCCGATGAAAATTTAGAAAACCCACACAGTGCATTGTTAAATGTACTAAGTATATTTCAGTTATGTAACCTAAACAACCAATAATTTTTATATGGCTACAAAGTTTACAGAATTTCTACGTACCATCTTCATCATCGTGCATATTTTTGTTGAGTGTGACTAACTGCATAGGGGTCACCTGATCTCCAGACATGGAAGGAATGGTCATACTACTATTTTGTTGTAGACTTAATACATTCAGCAATCTTAAATGTTCTACATCTGGCTTCACATCAGGTATATCATTGTAAGCATCCACATCTTTCACCAGGTTCAATGACTCCTGTTTAAAGTATTGATACAATCTTATAAACAAATTGTTGCCTTATTTCCAGAACCCTGTAACTCAATTTTGGCGTTTTTGAGAATTCAGTATAGTTGAAACCGTCTTTCAAAGCTTTTTCTATCTGTACTACCTATATTGTACTGGAATGCATATAACTTAAATAAAATGCAATACCATAACCCCGTATGTAACTACAGTATTCTCTACAGGAGGGTAAAACTTTAAAGTTGTTTTTCTCAAAAAGACGAAATGTTATGGGGTTCTGGACGATAATGAAACAAACTATACTTAACACCATTAAAAATGCAACTCTTTTAATTAATAGGCTTCATTTTGTACATGGTGTTAAAAGCTATCAACTGTTACCAATGTTTAAAATATTGCTCAAATAGTATTGAAACTATGGACGGATAATTCATACCGGTAGTTCATGACTGAATATGTTTATGAAATTATGTTAGTGAATTAATACAGAATTATTTCTTCTTTATGTCAGGTTTTGAAGCAGTCAATTTTCATCTTTAAGTATATAAGGAATCTCCGACTGGCTTCTGGTTCAGATAGAAACTATCTGACTGATTTCGCCATCACAAGTTTCTCTGTGGAGTTACCGCCAATACTGTAACGAGTGAGCCGGTATATGAAACCAGTGATAGTTTCTTTTAGTCAGGAATAAAGGATGAGATGTAACACAACAACTAACATTCCTGAAGACCTTTTCGTTATAGTAGCTTATTCATTACAAATTAATTCAAGTTCCTATTCGCCATTATGTGACATCATCAGCACGAGCGTCATCTTACATGCGAGACATTCTACCTTTAGTGATCTTAAAAAAAACCAACACTTACATTAGAGGAATAGTGATCATTTTCATACATAATTCTAGGCATTTTTGTTGTTTGTAAAGAAGTTCTGACACTGGGTGACGAAGCTGGCACACTAAACGACTCGGCGATGTTGAGAGGTGTGCTAGTCTTATTTCCCATCTTGGATTTACATCTTCCTGTGCATAACTCCGAGTGATTGTAAAATTCTAACGCCCCAGCATCAAGGTATCGTCTGAAACATTACAACCAACAATAATCTACAATACAACCTACTGTAAAAAAGGATAATATCACGTGTCGAAAAGTTTGAGAATTGCTGAGTCCAGATGTTTCGTGCGAGGAAATCTTTGCAATCGCGGAAATCACTGTGTTCATAATATCTACACATCATAAAAATTGCTATTAGATAATTGATGTACATATGGTTTACGTGTAAATCTAGTGGAAGTGGAAATTTACATTTCAAGGAAAATGTTTGCGAATTTTGTGCACTTTTTAATGTCGAATAACTTTTTATAGAACAACATTTCTACAATTTCAGCAAGATCAGACTATTATTGACCAAGATACGTTCATAATTATACCTTATATATATATATAAGTATAATAAGTGTATATTCAGAAAATACTGAAATAGACCGACTACTGTGCTCCATTTCCCACACAAAATAAAATCAGAAAATTATAAAAATTTTGTAGAACTTAAATCTGCGACACAATGTCAACTCAAAACTTTAAAATCACAGGATATTAAAATAATTTAAATTAACTCGAGGAACTCCATTTCACATCTGACTATCTCTCCCAATGTTACCAAATAAACTGTTTGAACGAGATTGAAGAAAAATATGTCACAATACCTAATTTTCTTTCCGTTTATTCTAATGGCATTTTTCCAGTCTTTTAAGCTTCCTTTATCAGCCATGACATAAAATGTTTTCGGTGTGATAAACCGCCCTTCATATTCGATACATTCTCGGTTAATACCAGGACAAATAAAACTCTGCCGATGTAATTTAGCTTGTAGCACACCGCTAGTAATATCAATGATATCGGCATTCGGATCTATATCAGGTGGGTCCATATTGATGTTTCTGTAAGAAAAATGAATTCGTGTTTATACATATTGCAATCTGAAAAAGTAATCGAGTAAACCTCAATAATAAGACCACTATTGGGACCTGTGAAGACTGGTCTTAATATTGAAGTGGTCTTAATATTGAGGTTGAATAAAGAGCAAAACAATGAAAATGGACTTTAAAATTGTGGTCTAAATTTCGAGGTGGTCTTTATGTGAGGTTTTACTGTACATGTATAGGATATAACATTATAGTACTGATCAAGTTCCACATTAATATGAAGTAAATTTATTGAGGAAGTATCACTGACAAGATTAATTTTCCTCCATCAGGAATTTTATCTTGTAATTGAACTCTCCACTTTCCCTTCTTTCTTGACACTTAGGCAAGACCATCAAGTAATCCTTCTAAAACCAGTCCAATGGTTCAGTGGATGTACATTCACAAGTGTGCAGAAATGCATAGGTTTGATCCCCAGCAGAGACATGCCGAGGTCATTATAATTGACACTAGTTGTCTCCCTTGTCTACACTTGGCATTATAAGCATAGTACTAGGACTGTTTTTTCCAGTATTCTGTTAATGTAACTGTGTGTACTATCATATCATATGTCTAAATTAGTTCCTGATTCTAGTTATCACAGTGTGGTTGTATTATATCTCATACAAGAGGCCAGAAAATTTGTAGGTGGAACATAGAACCTAACACACTTGTGAGGCCAGACCCTAGTAAATCCTGAACTAAAAGTTAACCACTTGACCTAGTAAATCCTGAACTAAAAGTTAACCACAGAACCTAGTAAATCCTGAACTAAAAGTTAACCACAGAACCTAGTAAATCCTGAACTAAAAGTTAACCACTTGACCTAGTAAATCCTGAACTAAAAGTTAACCACAGAACCTAGTAAATCCTGAACTAAAAGTTAACCACAGAACCTAGTAAATCCTGAACTAAAAGTTAACCACTTGACCTAGGAAATCCTCAACTAATAGTTAAACCTCAACTAAAAATTAATACTAGGTGCAGGAAAAATGAATCAGTGACCTCTGTCAATGCAAGTGTTTAGAAAAGTTTTCTTCCCAAAAGAATGTGTTACATTATATGTTAATTCAGGTTAGTATCTCAACCTGTAATACATTACTTTCACAGTTTTCCAATACTAAAATGAACATGTATTTGAAAGTACTAAAATCAATAATTCTAACAATACAAATATATAATGAATCAGCATTTAAGATAATAACTACAACAAGAAAATATTTTTGGAAGAATTAACAAACCTCCTGAAATAGAAACGACGATATACCGTAATAATGAAAAAATATCTTACCAAAGTGTAAACTTGTGCAATTAGAGACTTCGACAACTGCCTGTAATTTATAAATAAGCACAAAATTGAGTCATGTCAACCAAATTATAAATTTTATAACTACAGAATTATTTTCAGAGGCATATACAAATAAGAAGTGTGCTGTTCTTAAGGCAATTTAAGTAAGTTCAAAAGATTATTGGCTTTTAGTGGCGTGGGGTTAGACAGCAACCCTGTTACTTAGCACTGTCCATTGAGCGCCATACTAGTGTTTAGGGTGTCGTTGGTTCGAGTCCCACATTCAGCACACTCCTTCCACTTGTAACAGTGGAAATATAAATCTAAATGTAATAAGAAGTCAAATGAACATAATGACACATGATTAACACAATTAATGCATTCTTCTTTACTATATAACTCATAATCTGGGATCAGTCAAACACAGGTATAAATTATCGTAGTTATACGAATAGAAATTAATGGATCTTGATAGTGTCAGAAACCCATTCAATTGATATTGTTACAACTTACAGAACCTGCAATAACAAAGACAGTTCAATACATTTATTTCATCTTTTTAAATGTTTACATTTATTTCCAACCAGACCAATAGTTTTGTATTTGAGTGACATTGTTCTAGACAATGAAGTCAAAAGATGACAGTAAATAGGGTATGTGGACATGTCAAAGCATCACACGAGTTCTGCATGCAATAATTTATGCCGGAAATTAGGACACACATCAAACGCCTCAGAAAACCGTCCCAAACCGAAAGTAGGAGACACGCATAGTTTACCTGTACAACGTACCGCATGTTAATATATTTTTTGGTCAAGTAAATTAACATATAAATAGTGTGGTTAAGTTACAAACCGCTAAAATCCTCGTGCGTTACCCATTGAACGTCGATCCCCTTCGTCTCCAATGGCGTCACGGAACGTTATTATGTGACGTCATAGTAAGAAATTCTCGTTCAGCGCGAGAGGAGGCGTGGCTTATGGCGGATAAATGATGTAAATAAACGTTATTAACGTTGTCGCTATTTCCATGTTATTAATTAAAAATGTAAACGTTCATTATCGATTTTGCTTTACATTTATGTAGAATCAAGTTCTGATTAATTTTAGTACGCTATGCTAATGAAAATGGACTGTTGTTAAAATAAAACGACGCTTCCTGCATCTTGCTGTGATAAATTGTGGGTGGGGTAATACGTGCTCGTTTCGCACTCATTATTTTCGTACTGGAAATGTTTCATGGTTTCCCTTTTTATATTGTCCGAGTAAGTTGTCTTTTACTTAGTATGTGATTTTGTAGGATTATCGTTCATGTATTACTCTCCTGCCTTTTCAATATTTTATTTTGTCTCAATCATTGACAGCTGATTTCTGCCAATGACTCATTGACTGGTTGTTTATAAATGGTTTTCGTCATTACGTGTATTTATTGTGCATTCATAATCCATGGTGGTCTACTGTAGTAGATTAAGTGGAGTCTCTCATGCTTTTAATCAAGATGTCGTGGGTTTGAGATTCAATTTGGTATTCACAATCCCAATAGTACTGGTAAGTAACCAGGAAGCGTTCATGGAGAGTACTTGCTATAAATTGTTAGGAATGGATACTGATCATGTTGACCCTCACTATAACAAGGCGAGGGTACATGTAGTCCTATAAAATAAGACCCTACATAACTTATTTTGTAAATTGACAATTTTTGGTTATGTAGGTTACATGCAAAGTGAAAGTAAAATGTACATTAACAAAATAATGAATGTTGATGGTCTATAAACATGTCTAATAAAAAGTAATATTTTGGACTAGTGTACATGATGATCGAATTTGGAGGGTATGAAATGCTAAGGGTATAATGACTTGACCTGTACCCATTAGAAATCATTTTGAAATAAATGTAAAATATTTAAACTGAAGCTAGACTGTGTATTTTTCTTTGTGTCTTATTTTCATTGAAATTTTGCAGTTGATTGACGGAATTAAATTGCAATATGACAGAATCCACATTAACACCTCAAGCTCCGTTGGATCTTGGTAGACTGGAGTCTGAGGCAAAAATTGCAGCAACTAAATATGTGGCGAATTTGTTACAGGTGAGGGCATATATCTCAATATATACTTTAATTGGTAATTTTGATTGATGTTTTTGAGCCATCATCCTTCATGACATCTTCAGCTCAGTATGTGGGCCTTGGATTAAACTCACAACTTCAACCTCAGCAGACCTGCTCTATAGATTCTGAGCTTAAACTGAGCTTACCAAGTAGGAAGGAGTGTCACTAACATTTGAACTAGCAGGAAAATCATCAAAAGTAGGCAGGAGTCTGAGGGTACTCCCCTTCATTATAATCACTCATACAAGAAAAGCAGTCGGGTGATGATGCATAAGTTACTGGGTAATTTTACCGTGGCTACTGGCTCTTATTGACACCCCTGAGTAGGCTACCTTTCCTTTATATTTCCGATTATTTTTTTCACTTCAGAGGAATGTGGCCTGGATGGGCTAATTAAGAATAGCAGTCTTTGACTTTGAGATAACCTTAAGCTGAATGTAATTAGGCAGGCACAGAATTAATGTACTTCACACTAGATAACATATTTGGATGATTTGGGGCAACTGGTTTAAACTCCTAGTCCACACATGGTTAAATCAGTTCCATTATTGTATGAGTTTTTGTTGCTTGCAATTGAAACTTTGCGTTTGTATCATAATATCATATTAAATATGGATCCTTTGTTTCAGCGACCTGATCAGTTAGAAAAGGTGGATCAATACAGACGACGTGTGTCTAGAAAGAAGGTATGTTGCTGAGACTAGTGATATCATATTATTATATACTTGACTTATTTTAATAGATACAGTGGTGCTCCATCAAGTAAGCTCAGTTGTTAGAGGGCTAGCAGGGCTTGAATCTAAGCACTCGCCACTCGCAAAATACGAGCTGTATTTTAAAAATGCGAGTTAAGTTAAGAACATAACTGTTATATTTAATTTGATTGGATTCCAAAATAAACAGGTATGTTCAAGGTAAAACAAACTAGTTTTAACCTCTTTCTTTTGCTTCTTGCCATATTACCCCCATAGCAACAGGTTGTCAACAGCATGTATACATGTTTACATAATGAGTAAACTGTAAATTTCGGCGAAAATTGTTTTGGCTAGTTGGTTTCACATTTAGCCAGTTGAAATTTTAGGCACTGGCCAAATTTGCAAGTGCACAAACAAGTTAAATTGTAGCCCTGGGCTAGTCTCCCAGGAGGTCTGACAGGGTTCTCACTGGGACTTGAAAAATAGGAGGTCTAAGCATGACCAAAACATGGGAAAAGGTAGAGGGTCCTTGGAAAAAAGGTTGGGAGTTTGTGACGCCGAATTAGGAATTTCTAAGAACCCTGTCGGCAATTATGACTGGATCATTTTCCTTAATGCAATGGGTGTAGTGAGAATTTCAAATTGAACTGAATTGATAGATCAAACTTTTTTTTTGAAAAGACAGAAGACTTGAGGTAATCTTTTTTAATTATAGATTTGATAATTTGTATTGTTTCTAATTTTCAGGCATCTGTTGAAGCTATGTTGAAAACAGCAGTTCAGTCACAACTTGATGGCGTGCGTACGGGTTTGAATCATTTACAGAGTGCTTTACATGACGTCCATGAAATAAAAGAAAGGTAAAGTGTCAAGCATGGTGAATTGATAATGGTTATTGAGTTATGTTTAATACTAATGTAACTTCCATTGTAGTACATACTTTGATTCAGTGTTTTTTCAGGAATTCCCAGATAGTTTTTGTGAATTCCAGATTTTATTTATTAAGTAACAAATTCACTTTTATCTATCATTGTATATATATTTATGTTATTTTATTCCTTGTACAGTTTAGATCAAGTTGATGAGATCTACAAGTCTTTGAAGCCTCTACAGGAGAAGATTACGACTGTACGAGAGGAAAACAAAAACTTCTGTCAGGTTAGTTCCTTAAAGACATTGTACCTGTATTTTTATGAAAGTGTTTTAAATAACAAATTGACGTTGAAAGTATACATGTTTAAACACTGATAAGGTGATGAATATCCATGGAGAAAGTCTTCTGACTTCTAAAACATAGTCCACATTTGTACACAAAAAGTCCCTTTAAATTAACTCAACATCGCATAATTTTATGGAAAATGAATACTATATATTATTGCCATCTAAAAAGCCATTGTCTAAATATGAATTCATATATATTTTCATTAAAAGCTTATTTTCAGATCCCAACAATTGAAGACTTTACCATTTATTTATATATCTATAAATTGTGTTTAAACTTACCAAATTGGTGTCTTAATTAATATTTGTTGTGCCCCCACAACTGTCAAGTCGTCACTTAAAACTACGCACATTGTGTTTTTCAATTGCATTTATTTAGTAAGAACAGAGTTACAGCCCTTGATTGAGTAAAGTGGGGCACATGTGCACTCATTTCTAGTTCTTATTGTCCATTAAAAATTACTTTTTTCAGTTAGCTACAGCGATGGAGAACTTGAAGCATATATTCACAGTACCAGAAAGTGTACGTAAGACAGAGGAGCTGATAAATGAGGGAAAACTTCTACAAGCTCATAAACAGTAAGTTCTGGACATGAAAGTTACGGTGGAGGTCTCCATGGTGGAGTGGTTATGGTTGCCGACTTCCAGTCACTTGCCACTCACGGCTGAGGGTTCGAATCCCCGTTGGAGATATAGAATTTGTATTTAAGGATGTTTTCGAGCTGGCTAACGGAAGGTCAGCGGTTCTACCCAGGTGTCCGTTTGTGTCCAGAATACTGCTAGAAGGGACACCTAAGGGTATTCCGCCACCCAAGTAGCTGCAAAAGTCACTACATGACCATGGCTGTTTACCTGACTTAGCACTCCATTACAAAAAAATGAAAGTTATGATTGATTCTGTATATATACATTTTGTTTATTTTGTGGAAAGTAATTGCAATGAGTTTTGTTGATAATTTTTGTGGTCTGTACACGCTGGTCTATCAATATTTCTCTATGAATTAACACTTCAAGCTTATTCATGTGTAATAATTATGTTAACAAGGTTGTCTTACATAATTCTCATCTGAATTGAGAAATTAATTGCCATTTTTCTTAATTTTGTTGCCTTTGATGTTTTTGGTTGTGGAAGGTCGCAGACTAGGTAAGATCATGCATTGTATGTATTTATTTGATATCGATTGTAAAGCAAGTTCTTACAGCTTGTGTTAAGGATACACAATTATCTCTTTCCGGGTTTCTAATCAGTCCTCCTAATTGCAAAAATGTGAATGACTTACATTTATACATTACATGTCGTACGCTGCTATGTATTTCTTAGCTATAACTTGGGTTGGGGACATCCGTGACCAAGTGGTTAACAACGCTAACTTCAAGTTACTTGGGTCCTCATCACTTGGTTTGAAGGTACATGGAATTTGTAAGCAAGGAAACCATCCAGCTGACTTATGGAATGTGGGTGGTTCTACTGAGATGTCCGCCAGGGACTGTCCTCCACCCTAATAACTCGGATACTGTAGTATCACTTAAATTCACAGCAAAAAAGGCAGTTTCGCGCGGGCCTTAATTCGCACATTTTAAATTTTTGAAGAAAAAAAATCAGAAAAAATTACGGTATTGCAGCGCGTGTTATTATTTCGTACATCTGTATCATAAGCGGTAAATAGCAATATTCTGCGTATTAACTCGTAATCTGGGGGTTATCTCTGTAACACGACCCTGGCTGTTTATGTGACTTAGAGCCCCATTGCATGATTGTTTATTCTTGTTTCAGTTTGACAGAGCTAGAGACTGCCAGAGATGATTTATTATTTGAATTACACAAGCAGCCAAATCGTAGTCCTACCGATGATAATGTGAGATTTAATTTTAATTATTCATGTTTTTTGAATGACACTGATAAGATGTCACAGTAAAACCTCACTTAAAGACCAACTCAATAATAAGACCACCTCCAAATTAAGAACACAATTTTCAAGTCCATTTTCACTGTATTCAGCCTCCATATTAAGACCACCTCAATATTAAGACCAGTGTCCCAAGGGTGGTCTTATTATCAAGGTTTTCCTATATTTAAATGAACTATGAATTGTGATAAAATATTGTTTCAATGATTTTTGTTGATAAATATGATACAGCACATACCGAGTGATACATTTTGGCACAGTTATTCAGGGGTGTCAGTAAGTACCGGGAGCTGGTAAAATTACCCAGTCACACAGCTACTTTTCTTGTATGAATGATCATAATGAAGGGGAGTATCCCAAAGACTCCCGCCTACTTTTGATGATTTTCCTGCTACCTCAAGAGTGTATTGTGTACTTTGGTCGACCCGGTATGTCCGCCGCACACCATAAATAGACTTTTTGAAACCGAAGGGGGAATTTACCTGCCAGTAGAGCAGTATAGGTCAAACAGACAATTTGAAGCCAAAGACGGTCACTACACAGTGCCAATGAGACCAATAGTACAGTTACCTTTTTCCTGGCATCTTACCAGTACTTTCCTGGAATCTACCCAGTACTTTCATGGTTACATGCCAGTACTATGTTAGATGGGAAAGCATGTCTGTTTTATCCGACGAGACGAGGGATCGAACCCACAACCTTTGGATTAGTAGTCAGCAGCGTTAACCACTGAGCTACAGGGCCACCTCAGCTACCTCAAGAATTAGTGACACCCCTGGTTATTTGGATATCCTCTCATTGTTTGATTGGTTGTTACACCTTTGTAAAAAAACACGGAAGAATAATGTTTACTTAGATACCTGCCGACTTTTATTATGTTTTATTCTTGTATTTCAGACTCTTCAGAAGTATTTTGCCCAGGTGGAGAAGTTGTCAGTTACACTTGGGAAACAGCTGTGGATCATTCTACAGAGAGTGTTAATGTCGGTGAGAAGTGAACCAGCCCTTATTGTGTCATCTTTGAGGATCATCGAGAGAGAAGAAAAGTAAGTATTTATAGAGCTCTGCAATGTGGCATTTACCCCTTTTTATGTCAAATTTGGGGCCAATACTGGGCCATATTCCCCAAAGAAAAAATATTTTTCCCCTAGTTAGAAAGAAAATTCTTCTTCAATAAAATATTTAAAATTTTAGCTTTATAAATACCCAAATTGGTCATTCATGATGCAAATTTCCCCCTATCAAAAGGACCCGCCATACTTCCCCTAAAACTAAAAAAAGGCCTGGCATTGTCTCATCGAAGTGAATAGTTGGGATCAATCAATAGTATAATTTATTAAATTGATTTTATTACATAATTTTCAATACAGAGACGTGAAGTATTTGGTTGAAAAAATGTCTCAGTTTGATGGGTTAAATAAAACTAGGATCAGATCTCAAGATTTAAATTTTAGTAGTGAATAATTATACTGATCACTGTGATGATTTTAGCTTCTACAACATAGTTTTATTTTAGACTGGACCAGATCTCATTTAAGAGAAGAGAGCAGACTGGTTTTCTGCCACCAGACAGACCTAAACGCTGGAGAGATAAATGCTTCAGTGTTATGGAGGAATGTATATCAAACAGGTATGTACTTTGTTATAACAAAATAGAGTTATCATCTGTGACAGCAGGGCTCTAGAAATCCACTAGCCCGACGTCCTGGGCTAGTCTAATGCTGAATCGGGCTACCAACAGTTGAGTTGAAGTTAGTCCTGGACAAGTCTGTTTTTAAGCTAACCAACATCAGCAATTGTTAAGTTGAATGTCAAACCTTGGAATCCCACCAAGACATATATGTGGAATATTAATTGAAGATTGTGGAGCTATCATTGTGTATGTTCATTTGTTACTAAATTGACCGATATTCTCAGACAACTAGTTTCCTGTCTTGGACAAGTCAAATTTTACATTTCCATTAGTCTGGGACAAGTGTCCTTGAATTTTTCTTGTTTGTATTTAGAATTGAAGGGAATCAGATGGAGGATAGAAGTGGCAACAAGATGTGGTTGGTCAGACATCTAGAAGTAACACGTCAAATTATGCTGGAAGATCTAAAGGTTGCTAAGGTAACGAATTGACTTGTATTTCTGATGAACTTCCATTTATCCTTACTGCTTCTATGTAGATGCTGGTAAAAGTACAGTTTCATTGACTTATGATCTCTTTAATAGCAGCTGTACCCCCTAATAGCCCCTCTACTCCCTAATTTGTTCAGAGGCCTGTTACATTCACTCGATTGAGACTTTTAATGTCATCTTTAATTTAAATGTTAAATTAAATTACAAAATTTACTTGAGTATGTATTTTCGAAATGTTGTCATGTGTGCTTTCTAAATCCCTTAATTTTCATATATGTATAAGCTGTTCCAATATTGGTGATTCTCTTAATCAATTTTTTGTTTTTCGTAGCTAATTATCATAAGGAAAATGGAAAGATATCCATACTATTCATTCTGCTTATATTTGATCATTTATTTTCAGTCAATGCTACCACCAGTTTTCCCGCCGAATTACAACATAGTCAGCAAATTTAACTGGATGTATCATAAAGCACTCTCTAAACATGTAAGTAAGAGTGTCATTAATGAAAAACAACAGCATAGATGGTATGATGTCTTGCAGTATGTTAAACAGAAATTTACTGAAAACAAAAACAGTTGAAGTCTTCAATGAATAAATTATAATGCTATACAAATAGTTTTCGTGTAAATTGTTCAGTTTTATTTTAACATGGACTGTCTTCAGAAATTGGACCAATGAAATGTTATTTATTGCTATATATTGTTGTATATAATCTAAAGACACACGATTTAATATAAACTGAAAAATAACATTTTTGCGTTAAATATTTTCTATTAAGATTAGTTGAAACATTCGTAACAAGAATCGCTTTTTTCAGAACAGATTTTTCCTGAAGGGTACCCCATGGGAAAAGAAGCATCTTTCAATGAACAGGGCAATTGAAAGAAATCGTGTCAATTTTTGGCAGAGAAACTAACACATATCATCTATATAACTGATATTGTATTAAAGGACATGAATTGTACTAAACAGTTGATGAAAGCATTGAAACAGTTCAATCCCAGATCAGAGAAAGAATTGTTATCAGTTATTTCCCTTTTTTGTCATAAATTCATTTTTTACAATTAATCATAATAATTATGTTTTTTATTTTGATGTTTCTTTCCACAGATACAGGAAATGATTAGTCAACAGTTGGAAGGCAATGAATTTGTTACTCTGCTTCAGTGGTTGAATAGTTACGAGTAAGTATATACTAGCTTACTACCGTCAGACCTCGTTTAGTTGACATTCTTCTATCTGAATACTTGGTGTCATCTGAAATAAATAACAGTCCCTGGGGTGCTTGTCATCAAAAGTCCTAAGCCAATTTTAGCATGTTTTGGTACATGAATTTAAAAAAACAAGATTTCTTAAAGAATATGAAATATTGAAGATATTTACACTTCAAATGTCTAAAACATATTGAGCAAACATGACTTCTTCCTTCCAGAAATTTTCACTCCTATCTTTTCATACTTAGGATTTTTGATGAAACGCAGCCGATGTATCTTCTAAGGCATTTCAAATTGAAATGGGCTTTTCGAAACAAAATTTAGACACGATGAATTGGAATGAACAAAGTCCAACTGTACCCAACAGTGGTCTTATCATTGAGGTTTACTGTATATGCAATTTTGTAATTGGTACCTCTACTGTCCATCCTGACTGTGCAATCTACTAAATGTTCACTTTTTCTCTATTCTGTTTACAGTACACCTGAGTTGATGAAGCATCCTTCCCTGAATATTGACACGAAGGAGCTTGGACCCTTATTAGATAACAGTATGGTGGATGATTTACAGAATCAGTGAGTTCTGAATTACGTAACAATAACTGTATAATATTTTCTTGACGAGGAGTTTCCATATACAATCAACTCCTCTTATAACAATATTGAGGGGTCTGTTAGATCTGTATCGTTGAATTCTAAAATCGTTGTATCAAAGGATGAATTTTTCCACGGACAAAAGCGAAAGTTTGAAGAATGCATAATATGTTTGATTAAGAAATGTGCGTTTATTATTAATTAGCAATAGCAATTCTAGTATTCCAATATTGAATCAACTTAATCAACGAATGTTACATTGTTTGGACGTCATCTGATCGCAATAAATCTAAACAGATTTTAAATTTGTGACATGAACAGCTTCTGTCTTACTTACGTTTTTGAACCAGAAGTGGTGCCGTGCATCTTTCATTACAGACTGATTCATTGTTGTCCTCATCAGTTCAACTTTTGCGACACATGGAAAGTAAGAAATACTACATGTATGTGGTACTATTGAAGACAGGCGAAACTTGTTTTTTACAAGAGCTGTACACATAACACGACTCTAATCTGTGTCACCGAAGCGCTCATGGTTTATAGAAGCTTGACTTACCTCACACGACTCTAATCTGTGTCACCGAAGCGCTCATGGTTGATAGAAGCTTGACTTACCTCACACGACTCTAATCTGTGTCACCGAAGCGCTCATGGTTGATAGAAGCTTGACTTACCTCACATGACTCTAATCTGTGTCACCGAAGCGCTCATGGTTGATAGAAGCTTGACTTACCTCACACGACTCTAATCTGTGTCACCGAAGTGCTCATGGTTGATAGAAGCTTGACTTACCTCACTTTCGCACTAATTGTCTCCATCTTGTTTCCTTGTTTGTTTGATATGTAGTGTTTGCAATCTGGTGACAAATCTTTAATTCCAGCCTTAATGTGTAAGGCTATATTGCTTATACAAGATGTAAACAAATTGTTTCTGTTGGTTGTAGGTATCTGAAGAATATGAAATCCAATATTAGGGAATGGACTGGAAATACACTTAAAACAGAACAACAGGTTAGACGAATAGTAGTTAGAATGTTTCTTTTATTGAGGGGTTTGACTGTCAGACTAAACAATGGAGCTGTTCTCTGACAAAACCTAGTAACTGGTGAATTAATAAAATCTAATACATGGGTGATATCAATCTCCTACGCAGTGATCTCCCCTTATAGTTAACGGAGATCTCTGCCATCACAAACTTTTCGTCAAGATTTTTGAAGAAATATATTTTTCATTTGTTTAATTTTAGCTGACAATTTTATATCTATATATCTTAATTTCAAACATATAACATGTTTGGTGGTATAAAAAGTAAAAAAAAAAACAATATATAAAAAATATTTAAAAATAACCAACCATCGTCACGTGAGTTACTTCTTCGGATCTGCCATTTTGTCCAACCAACCATCATCATGTGGCTTTTGTGATGGTAGTGGTTATTGCTGTACTGCAAGGGAAGATAAGCGCTGCGTGGAGTTTGGGGTGTTATTACAAGTCTGTGATGTTACGTATGGTATAAATATGTATCAAGATGAATGGGTGTGATTGTTTAGCCCGCATTCATTCATGCGTTATATTTATTGTGTGTAGGATTGGTTCAAAGATGAAGGGCCTGATCAGGACGGGGAAGGATTTTACACCACATCATTACCAGTCATTATCTTCCAGATGATTGAGCAAAATGTAAGTACAACAAATCTGTAATGTCTAAACTTGGGAAGAAACATGTACTGTATTAGTTGATAATATTGCGTGTCGAAAAGTTTGCGAATTGCCAATTCCAGAAGTTTCGTGTGCGGAAATGTTTGCGAATTGCCGAATTCACTGTGTTCATAATATCTACACATCATAAAATTTGCTATTAGATAATTGATGTACACTTTGCTTACGTGTAAATCAAGTGGAAGTGGAAATATACGCTGGAGAAAATGTTTGCGAATTTTGTGAATTCACGCTGAAAACCAATGGTGAAAACTTTACAAAAATCTACAGAATTTTAAAGTGTGGTTGAAAATTTGTCCTGATAAACATTAAACTTGATCCTTCAGGGTATGAGGCCTGAAGCATATAGCAAACATCTACCATTTTCTAATCCAATGCCAATCTTTGCCCTCTGGCTTAGTTTTTTGTGGCGTATTCCTTACCTGTACCCCAGTATTCCTTGACTGCAATACTGTCGCAATATTCTTGACTATCTGGTCTCTGTTCTTTATGTTTAGATACAAGTTGCTGGTATGCTGGGTGAAAACATTGTGATGAGAAGTCTAGAACAGTTTGTCGAAGTTCTTAGCAATTTTGCAGAAGACTTAAAAGGTAACTGGTTTAATTATGGAATTATGTATTCTTATGTATGGACGCATGATCCTCCAAGGTTAGAGCCCGAGACTTCAGATCCAAAGGTCGTGGGATCGAATCCTGCCACGGATGAAAGGCTTCCCCAGTCTTCGAGATCACTGAACATGTAGAGAATGTTTATGTGTTCTGGTGTAAGATCAGAAGTTATTTCACCGCGTGAGAAGCGGAAAGGAATATTTTCACAAGCAGTGTAGCCATGAGTGAAAATATAAGTCAGATGGTCTCAAGGTGAAATAACTCTATCTTACACTGAGCCATACATATATCATATTTATTTCATGCTTCATATTTTTATTTTTACTCATTAATTACATCAAATATTCCTGTTGAAAGCCTTAATTTTTCACATGACGTGATTTTTATGACGTCAATATCGCATTAATACATTTTTACTTTCACTATGAATTATCAGATAATAAGTCATCGTTATTCTGTGCTAAACCACCGAAAAACATGAGCTAAAGTGTGATAACTGGATAGAAAGACAGGAAGCAATGATCGAGAGTGGTTGTAGGAAGTGTCGGAAATTATTTCACCAGGGCCGGGGATTATAACGGATATGCACACTCGGCCTTTAAATCTCAAAATCTGTTGATCAAATTCATAGATTACAAATCATTTTTTCAAATTGTTTCATAGGCCAAATCACAACTATTAAGCTCTTTATAAGAGCAGCTTCAATGTTTATCTGATGGTTAGAATACTTTGTTTTTATATTTGTAGGAGTGATAAATATCTACAAGGAAAGACACTTGCAGGACAGAAAGGAACCCAAGTTTTATCTGCATTATCTAGTAAGTACATGTGTATTGCTTCATATGTTTTGACCTTCACTGAAATTTGCAATATTGTCTCATATGTCATGGTTCCCTGCACCATAAACCTTCATAATCAAATGGGAATTAAACTTGAATTGTAATGTCAATGCCTTTAAGATATACAGTCTTTAATTCGAATTCATCGAGTCCAATATTTTATTTCGAATAATACATGGTTTCAAATAGCCCATTTTGATT
Source organism: Mactromeris polynyma (assembly GCA_032209605.1). NCBI lineage: Eukaryota > Metazoa > Mollusca > Bivalvia > Venerida > Mactridae > Mactromeris > Mactromeris polynyma. Next base: position 7,776 of record JASFXZ010000074.1, on the reverse strand, counting down.
TGACGTGCCTAAGGAGATACACCGAGACCTGATATTTATACCGGATGATACCAAATATTCGGATAGAAGGTTTTCGAATAAACGATGTCCGACTGTATTAGCATTGACTATCTGTGTTTAAATCATTAAAATCCGACCTAAGTATTGCATTGGTTAAATTTGGAAAAAACATATGAGGAACAGAAATGATTGCTGTATTTATAGATATAACCCTTCCAGTTACCTCAGTTGTTGAGTACTCCACTGCTAATCTGGAGGTCATGGGTTCAAACCCCTAGCATGGTGCATGTTCTGCCGTGATAATTTCACTGAATATAATGCATCCAAAGTCATTTGTCCTCCACCTCTGAATTCTCCGTAGAGAAGTACTCAGTTGCCTGTAGAGGAGCAGGCTAGTACTTCTAAGTAACCCAGGAGCACTGGTTAGGTCGACTGACCACCATATATAACTCAAATACTGTTGAGAAACTGTGTGAAACCCAAAGAAACATGTGTTTATAGATAGCTACAGGAAATAACCTGCTGACATTTGGGGAATATATGAAGAACCTGAGAAAGAGATACTTGAAAACAGAATTTGACAAAGAGGAAGAAGAGGAAGAATCGAACATAAGACAGGACAGATTTCAAGTATTAAATCAAAGATTTACAGCCATTGCGTTCATGGTGTAAGTACATTTATTTGCTTGGCAAATTTCTTAATTAAACATAATACATGTTATATAATGTCTGCCCTTAAATGTCTGGATTAGTTCTGTATTATTTTTGATGTATCTATAGGATTCCTGATGCTGTTTGGATTGATGTACCACCTATGTGTGCTATAGTGGTGTCTACTTACTGTAGATATAGTGCAGCCACAATGTAAAACTGCACCAAGTCACATTAACCTGACCTTTAGGGCCAACAAAACCTACACATATCAGGCTGGCCAACAAGACCTACCCATATTGGGCCAACAAGACCTACCCATATCGGGCCAACAAGACTTACCCATATCGGGCCAACAAGACCTACCCATATCAGGTCAAGCATTGGCATTGGAACTGCCAGTGCCATGTTTATGACTTATATGTCATGGCCAGGCTCGAACCTTGGACCTTCAACACACAAGGCAGAGCTCTAGCACTGAGTCTCTGTTGCTGAAAGTCAAAGCTAGTTACCCTTAATTCAGGGGTCTTAAAAAAATGTTAATGTCATATAAATTTGCTTCAATGCAGCAATATTAACTACCGTATTTACTCGCCCATAAGTCTATCTCGACCATAAGTCGACGGGTATACTTTGCTGCTTAAAACTCGGTATTTTGCTTGCACCCGCCTATAAGTCGAGGCCAGATTTTCAAAGAATGAAAAGTTGGTTACAGTCTAGTCATTTATTACATCAGAATTCCCACTCACTTAAAATATTGCGTACCAGTTTAAATCTAAAAACATTATGAGAATTTACGGTAAATACACCGGCTGGTAGCTCTGTGTGACGTCATTCCCAGACACAACAATCCCACGTGTTCTGTGCTAAAGTTTAACCAGCAGTCGTATTGTGACAGGTTGTAGATGCGTATTCATGACAGTCATGCAGTGCAAATACTGCTGTCATTTCATTTTGTGACACAAATGCATGACTGAAAATTTAGAAACTGTATAAAATACTGAATACATCATGTCATGGAAGGTTGTTCTATGAATATGATTTTGTTTTACATTCTGTTATTTCAGAGTTCAGTGTATTCTAGATGAGGTGATGATTGATTTGAAGAATCATGAACATTGCTTTAATAAACTGATGACTCTAAGCTGGTAGGTTCTTCTATCATTTTGTATTTTATCAGAGTATGAAATTCATTAACTCAGTCATTTCTGAATTTTGTTAGGTACAAAAATGGTAAGCTGCTTCTCTTGACCTTCCCTAAACGGAGAGCCGCGGCCGTGGTCCAGTGGTTAATGCGCTGGACTTGTAACCCGGTGATCCGGGTTCGATTCCCGGTCGCGGCAGGTCATACCCTTCCATGAAAATTTGACAAAAATGTCAATTTTCCTCCACATGTGGAGAAGTTGCCAGCTCCTTGTGGAAGGGTAAGTTACTACTGGTTAGAATTCAGTCCAGGAAAAACTGGTTAGGTGAACCGGTCGCCGTATATGACAATATAGATTTGCATATAGACAATGCTAAAAATAGAAAAAAACTTCTTGGGGAATCCCTCAATAGATGACTACCAAACATGGCCAGTTATGTCCAAATACGGACTTCCAAGTTTTGTTTGTATAATAATTATAAATCTTCTCAAGAAATGCTCCACTGCATTTTGTTAGAGCTATGGAGAAAAAACTCTAGATAATCTGTATTTGCATTGAAATGTTATTGTTCATTTATATTTTTTTGGTTTCTAGGCAACAGAGTCCACAAGCCATCGAGGTGATTGACGCCACATGGCATGACTATGGTACTGACTTTGTACATCTAAAACCCATACTGGAACAATCTCTGTATGCGAAAGCCAAAAGAGTTATACTGAAAGAATATCTGAAAGCAATATTGTCCAGGTTTGTATTTTTCTATGTGTCTCGTAAAAACTTTTCTTTCATGTTTTGTAACCTGCCCGGTTAGTTTAAAGTGTTGGAGCGCATGGCTGTTACCCGGGAAGTCCAAGTTTGATTCCTGACCTCTGAAGGTCGTACCCTTCGACATTTGGCACCGTCTCTGATTCTGATGGAGCAGTTGTCAGCTGCTCGTGGATGGCAGTAAGTACTGGTTAAGTCAACTGTCTGCTGTATATAATCTGAAAAATTATCGAAAATGGCGTCGATCCCATTTGACAAAAAAAAAATTGTGCTTATGATAACTGGTTAAACTAGCCTTTCACATACAAATGTGAGTCTCGGAACTTTTGTTTGTCATGGACATTTGGTGTATTTGTGGCTTGAAAATGTTTTTAAAAATTAAGGATTTTGTTGGAAAAAAAACAATTATTTACCAAATATAAGTTACTGGAATTAGCATTATACATTGTATCAAGAATGACCAACTGTTGGAATATTAGAATATTTTCTTATTAGTAATATTTTACATGCAAGGATTCTTCTTAAGGACAATAGATTATTTAATAGGGGAATTGTTGTTCTAATTCAACCTAGTATACACTGAAATTGTGTTTTCTCTTTTTTATTGCATTTCTAACTGTTTTTTGGAGAAAGAAAAGTCAGTATCGAAATAAACTCACATTGATTGAACTGTTGTTTGCTTGCAGAAAACTGTCATTTAAACAATATGAAGAACGTAAAAATGCAGCTGAGAAAATAATCAAGGAGTCAAAGCAGTTGGAAGAAATGTTCCAACGAACGAAAGCACCATCGGTAAGATTTTTTGGGTCATTAGGTCATTAGGTCATCATTGAAAAATTGTTGGTTTGTTTAACCCTACTTTCCCTGAAAATGGACCCTAATTTTGAGGGGTCAGAATATGAATTTTTTTTTGTGGGGGGGGGGGGGGCAGCAAGTTTAAAGTTAACACTAACATGAACATGAAAAAAATTAATGAAAAATTAATTACCCACCTACTTAGTCACCTAAATTTGGCTGTGTAGGGTTTGGCTGTGTAGGGTTTTGCCCTACGAACAATATTAAGGATGACTTTATCGATGCACTGTCGTAATAACTTTATAATGTCACATGTCTGTTAGGAAGCTATGGCATGGATAAGTATTGTGTATATAAAAGAAGTGTAGCATCGATTTTAAAAAAGAAATTTGAGGGAGAAAAACAAAACTAGTCTATCTGCAGATAAACATAGAAGCAAATAGATCAGTTTCTCTTTCATCCCTTGGATTAACTTAAAAGGTAGATAGTTTAAATTTTTTGTCATGGTATTTTTAGTCGTAAATATGAGAAAATTTATAGTGTATACCTTCATACAGATGAACTCTTAAACACTGCCTCGTTACATTTCTAGTAACCTTGTTTCCCAAAATTGTAACACTGAGTTTGATACCAGTATTTTTCTATCCTGACCTATGTGCCGAGTAAGCGCTAGACATAGGAACTTCCTGTATCAGACTTCTGTTTTGCAGTTCCAGGAAACTTTTTAGAAAAGTCATCATGCAGTGTTTTAGAGATCGTTTGTACCAAGGCGCTAACATGCCATTTTCTCAAAATTAATACATATCATATTTTGATAAAAAAATAACACTATCTACCGGTAAGTATAATTGTGTTTACAGCTAAACCTAGGTTAGATCGAATGTTTGGGGAGATATTCACCAACTTTTAATAAAATATTAGTTCTGGTAATAACATCTTAGTTTACCTTTAAAAAAGGAGTCTTCATCACTTCATCTTAACGGTATTTAGCAACCTTTCTGGTGTGACAGCCATAGTGAAGTATGCAATATTAACCGTGTGTTTGTGTGTTGACATTGTGTTTCAATATTTATTGAAACATGTTTGCCTTTTCTAAAAGAAATGCTTTCTTTTGTTGCAGTCTGAAATTACCTTTGCATGCCTACCAATGATGGCGGAAGCATTGAAGTTAAAAGACACGTCCATGTTGTCCTTAGAAATAGCTGTAAGATATAATTTGTACTTTTCAAAGCTTTAAAGAAAGTCTAAATGTACTTTTTCTTGGACACTATCTTTCTATTTTCTTAAAGGTTACATCATTGAAATTCTCATGTGATACAGGTCTATTACATTTCAGTGTTTACTTCTTCTTTATGTTTGAATGACTAAATATACTAGATATGTTAAGCAATCGGGAATGAGGAAGTATAGAAGAGTAAAGGCAATGCTTGTATATCTGTTTTTTCAACTGTTTCTATAACTGTTATTCTGCCAATGCCAAAAAGTATATATTTTTTCCCAATTTGAAAAAATTCCTATAAATATGAAGAAATTTTTTTGGTTCAATTTAGTCAAAAATTGACGAAGTTAGAGGCTTTTCTCTCACAGGCAGTTTATATGAATAGAAATTGTTCATTAATTAATCACTACATCCTTTACTTTTATTCCATATATTTTACTGTAATTGCTAGTCCTTTTCCCAATTTTTAAGTTATACGCACAAAAATTCCCAGAAGAGCCAAAATAAACCCTGGACAGGATTTGCTTCTACCCCCTGACATATACAGTAATGTGAAATCTCTGCAGATTTGCAGAATTCTGCTGGTTTCATGTTCATTAGGGCCGTTTCAACCCCTTTCCTCTAAGGTTTCCTGCCCTGGAACCACCAGAGGGTTTAAGGCAGTCCCATGGAACCCCTCCTTGAAAAGTTGTGTTGATTTAAAAAGAAATTCAATCTCATGCCTTAGTATTGTCTGGGGAATTTAATTTAAGATTATCTGGGCTGTTTCAACCTCCCCCCCCACCCGTCCCCCCCCCCCCCCCCAATTAGGTTCCCCGCCCTGGAACTACCAGAGGGTTTCAGGCAGTCCTATGAAAAGTTATGTTGATTTTAAAATGGTCCATTCTCATGCCTTAGTATTGTCTGTGGAGTTTAATTTAAGATAGGTGGTGATTTGACAATAAATATAAACTCGGTATGCAGTTTGTCAGATGAATATTGAGTAAAATACTCAAGGCCATTAAAAACGCAACTAAAATTGTCATCATCAACATTACAGAGAAATAATTATCAAACATAATTTCCTAAACTTAATCAGTTATGAAATATGAATACTAGGGCCATAGATTTCTTTATGATGAAGGATTTACACATGTGTATCAATAAAACGTGTTTAAAACTTGGAATAAAATGAAGGCTAAGTGAAATAGTTTAGTTTTTAATGGCGTTAAGTGTATATGACAGCTGATAAGAGATTATCATTCATATAGTTACTACTGCTTGTTTTCTGTAGGGTATAATGAAAAAGTGTCCAGATATGCGACTTGAGCAGATGATCAACTTGTTGCTATGCCGAGGGGATATGAGCCGATCTGAAGCTCGACAGATGGTTCTCGATACTGTCGGTGAGGAAGAGGTCATGAAAGGTCGACCGATTGGAATGTTTGCGGAAATTGCTGCCGAAATGAAATAAGCCACGATTTGCCTGTCTAGTGGTGCTTGTGGTCACAGTGGAACTATGTCTTGGTACATGGACATTCTTTTTTGACTGCTGTGGAAAATAAATGTTTAGACTAATATGAACAGTGTCCAAAGCGGAAGTTTATTTTAGTTAATTAAACACAGCACTACTTGTAGAGTTAATACCACTTCGTTATAACGCAATGATAAAAATTTGTTTGGATGAAAAATTGCTGTCAAATAGATAGTTCGCACATCTTGTCAGCCATTTTGATATGCAAATCTGATAAGCACTTAAAGGAGTAATGCCTAAATATGTTTTAATTCAGAAAATACCAAGAGAATTTGCATGTGACAACCACTTTTTCTTCAACTTTATTAGCCAACTGCCCTCATGAGCATAATGAATAAGTGATTTTTATATATATCTGATGATTTTATCATCGTTTACATTATATTGGCTATAAACTTGTAGGAAATTTGCCTTTCAATTTGGCCGACTATTCAGAACAAGGGAGGTAAATATTGTAAACATGGGAACTATCTATTCTGTCGAAGGAAGCCTAGAAATGTTTCATGATCAATGGTTGTTAATTGCTATGTACAAATAACTTTCCATGTGTGTAATTGTAAGCGTCTTGGCTTTCTGTAGTCATGATAAGGTCATGATATATTAATTGTTTGTTTATCGTCACTTTCTGTCCCCTATTTTTATGTCACCTCAGCATTTTGTTTTACTTTCCAAGGAAAAGAAAATTGAGGGCCATATAAACCTATTGGTCTGCTGTAAGCTGATCTTGAATTTATTTATGCAAGTTTAACAGAAGAGGGGATGTTATCATTATTTTAGGTTTTAAAACACGAAGATGAAATCCCCCCTGACCCACCTTTTTACAGAGAATAGTGTATGATTATCTAGCAGCTGATTTATCATGGTCATAGATACTGAAACATAATGTGCAATACTGGCCTATGTGTCACTGTGCAATAAATATTTATAAGACTAAATAGAATTTTAGAAATATATAAGTATTAAAACTAAGTTAATTTTAGCTGTGACTGTTGAAAGACGATAACTCTGGCAAGGCAAGAATTGCAACTCAAGTATATCATTATATATTTACATGCTTAAATGTCTGTTTCTGTATAAATTGATATTCTTTGTGAGTCAAATAATGCGCAAGTTGACAATTTAAAAAAAAATTCAAATCCCAGAGTTTTGACATCTCTAGTCAAGTTGTAAAATACTCTTCTGTAAAAATTTGCCCTGTCATATTTTTGTGGCTTTCTTGAATTCACAAAACTCACAAATATTTCGATGTTGTGAACTTCAGAGCTTACTGGTATACCTTGTATACAAAAGCAATGGGTATACAAGCCCGTGGTAGATTGCTAGACCTGTTTGTGAGATTTCTTTAGATTTTTGGAAAAATAAGAAAATAAAATGGACTGAAAATTTGTAGTCAGTTGAATACTTAGTTTGCAGTCCAACCTCGTTTATTCGACAACCTTCTATCCGACTACTTTGTATCATCTGAAATACATATCAGGTTCCGATGTATCTTCTTAGGCTCATCAAATTGAAATGGGCTATTCGAAACTATGTATTACTCAAAATAAAATTTCGGACCCGATGAATTCAAATGAACGAGGTGCGACTGTATTTATGATTTATTTTGAGTGGTTCTAATCTCCATTTTTCTGGAGCAATAATTTTTGTTCTGCTTTTCACTGTATATGATTATCATGTGGTAAAGACTT